>QKWP01000380.1:197675-255477 GCA_003550325.1 Gigaspora rosea | reverse complement strand
AGTGTTGGAAATCTTATGTTCTCATGTTCTCATGAGAACATCACTTTCAATCTGAGAACATTTACAAAATTTAAGATGTTCTCTATTAAATTTTTTTTGAGAACATTAAGTTTGAAAAATATGTTCTCTATGTAAATATATAAAATAATAAAAAAAACATTTTTATTAATATAGCAGTTTAAAATATTTAAGCTCATAAATATTTAATTGTTAGTTAGTTGAAATAGAGAACAGCTTATTGTTTTTGAATCATAAAAAATTTTAGATAATAAAGTTTATTGGTTTATCCATTTCTAGTTTGGTGCAATATAGCCCTTATTATATATACATATAATATCATAAATTTTAGAGAGCTAAACTCACTATGATGATAATTTTTATAAGAAAATTACTTAAACAAATTTTTAGTTATTAGGATTTTAAACTTTAGTGTTATATCTTAAAATTTTATAGTGAGAAAGTTTTGAATCTATAAATTCACTATAGTAAAAAAAAATAGTATATAATATTACTTATTTATTTAAACATTTGAGAGATGTTAATAGCTTATTTAAAAATTTAATATATAAGCTAAGCCAATATATAAAAAACCTCAAATATTAATTTTTTTAAAAAATATACATATAAAGATATAATCTTATTATTATGAATAACTTAGCTTTGTTTATATAGTTTGTTAAATCAATTATATTTTTTTATTAATCTATTAATTAAGGGATTATATATATGTACCCAAAGGTACATATACCCGCATTATGTGACCTATAGATCACCACCAAAATTCAAGATCAGGTGTAATATTACACGATCAGAAAAATTAAAAAAAAATGGTCGTTTTGACAAAAATCGCTCATTTTGCAAGAAACTGTATACTAAACCACCTTCTGTGCATTAATTAAAAGCTTTTCTTGAGTGATTTTACTATATAATACTCAACTCTAACCCTAATATAGTTCTCACCCTAACCCTAACCTAATATAAACAATGTCGATTATGTATGTAATATCATATGATCAAAATAATAGAAAAAATTTAATGTACCCTACGGGTATAACAAAATTAATTCATTAATTAAAAATAAAAATTAAAAATAACAAAGTATAAAAGTGTAAGTGTAAGAAAGAGAATGAGAGAAAGAAAATAAGAATAAGAAAGAGTGAGAAAGAATGAGAAAGAGTGAGGGAGGGAGAAAAAGAGAGAGAGAGAGAGAGAAAGAGAAAGAAGAGAGAAAGAGAAAGAAAGAGAAAAAGAGAAAGAGAAAGAGAGAGTAAAAAAAAACTTTTTTTTATAATTGAGAACATAAAAACATTTTTGAGAACATTAAATTCAAAAAACATGTTCTCATGAGAACATAAATTTCAAAACAGATTTCCAACACTGGGGCGGAGTTTCGTTTTTGCTTTTTATTGGGATGATTGGCAAATTTAGGTTTCTATAAATATCGGTAAATAGGATATATTGAAGTAGGGCTAGGGGTATGGATGCAAGGTTGTGGGCAGGGTTGTTAGTGGTAACTTACTGTGACAATTTACCATGGTAAGGTACCGGTAAGTTATCAAAATTTTTTTGTGTTAAGTGATAAATCATATGATAGCCAGCTAATCAAATTGTAAAAAATTTATAAACCCAAAAATTCTTTATCGTTATAGTGATAATATAAAATTTTTAATTATAACTATATATATAGTACATAAATTTGTCAAAATTATACTATTATAAAATAATAAACATTTCTAAAAGATTAGTGGTTTAACTTTATATTCAAATAATGCAATAGGTATAAATTTAAAATAATTGATACATGCTATATTTTTTTGATTTAATAGAATTTATTTTCGTGGGTTTAAATTTTTCAGATTTCTAAGTTATAATAGGTATATGCGTATATAATTAAATTGCTTTGAATTAATGAATTCTTTAATTTTATTGTGACACTTTGGAATATATGTCGCCTAGTTTTCCCTATTTGCAGGGCAACAACGCTAATGCCTGTGTAACTTTAGGGTAGACAACTCAAAAGAAGTGTCGAATTGACCGATTACAATAAGGTGAGGGTTTATCGATAGAATTTTAGATTGTTACACAAAGCCTGAAATTTTATTGGTTACTGACTAATAATTTTAAATTTGAATAAGTTACTATTAACTTACCAGCAATTTGCCTTTTTAGTAACTTAACAGAAAATTTTATAAATTACCGTAATTTTCAACCCCGGTTGTGGGCATGCGGACGTTAAGAGATGAAGTTTATAAGGGTTTCTTGTTCAGAGGTGAGTAATGACAGCTGTTATCAATAATTTTTGGACATCTAAAATGAGCCAGCTCGTTGTTTAGGCTGAGTTAGTTTGTATTGGAATTAACAGTCATTATTTCAATCATATTTTATTGTAAAAAATTATATTGCAAAACTTACAGACTATTAGGGTAACACACAGCAAGTGGTTAAAGTTGAGTTGGATTAACTGTCATGATTTCTATCATGTTTACTGTAAAAATTATGTTACAAAATTACAAACTATTGCAATGTTACACAGTGAGTGGTTAAGGCCAGTATTGAAAATCTCATTTTCTCATGTTCTCATGAGACACCACTTTAGATTTGAGAGCCTTTGTTAATAGTTAAATAACTTACATTTGGTACCATTCATTTGCTTTTTCTAAGCCTCCTACTATACTGATTCGAAATTATATGCTACATTAGTATTCCCCATCTCTGCTGATTTTTTAAAACGTATAATGACTTATAATCATCATTTTCAACTCCAATTCCATTTCTACAACAATATCCAATCATAAGTTCATTTATAATTACAAATTTCAGAAGATTTTTGATAATAAATGAATGTTTTATGTTCATCCTTTTCGATTCCAACTCCTTATTAATAAAATTGCCCATAAAAATAATGGTTGAAACTAATTAATTTCACCAGTTTCACCAGTTTCACCTGGTGCACCATCAGTGCGCCATTGAAGATTAGTTTCATCTATAACTCTAGTTTAACCATCGGTGTACCAGTTTCGCCAGTTTCACCTGGTGCACCATCATTGTACCATTAAAGATTTGTTTCACCTGCAATTCTAAATATTAGTGCATGTCTAATTTTGTGTAATCCTTATGATCCCGTATGCGAATTGTTATAAATTGTAATACTTTTACTTAAAAAAAATTCATAGCTTGAACTTCAAATTCTTTCAAAAGAAAAAAATCAAATTGACAAACTGATAATTTTTCATTTTTAAAACTTCAACATGGACCAATTGAAATCATCAGGAATTAATAAGCTTTCTGATAATTATTAAAAGGGTACTGGCATAGAGAAGGATGAACGTAAGACGTTTGAATTATATCTTAGAGATGACGAGATGGGGAACGCTGCTGGGACGTGTAACGTTGGAATTTGTTATTATTATGGAATTGGAGTTGAAAGGGATTTCTATAAGGCATTTATTTATTACCAAAAATCCGCAGGGATGGGAAACGCTGCTGGAGCGTGTAATGCTGGATCCTGTTATAATTATGAAATCGGAGTTGAAACGAATATGCGTAAAGCACACAGGTATTATCAAAAAGCAACAAAATTAGGATATATATATTGGCAATCGGTGTATGTTATGGTAATGGAATTGGAGGGCAGAAAAGGCAGGAAGAAAGCATTCAAATATTATCTAAAATCTGCGGAGATGGGAGTTGTTAAAGGAATAAGAAACATTGGATAGTGTTATCAACATGGAATCGGAGTCAAAAAGAATGAACTTAAGGCATTCGAGTATTATCAAAAATCTGCTGACATGGGTGATGTTCTTGGAATAAATAATGTTGGTCTTTATTATGAAAATGGAATTGGAGTTGAAAGAAATAAATATAAAGCATTCGAATATTATAAAAAATCTGCTGATATGGGACTTCATTTGGGAGCGGGTAATGTTGGATTATGTTTTTATTATGGAAAGGGAGTTATAAAAGATGAATGTAAAGCGTTCGAGTATTATAAAAAATCAGCAGAGATGGGATTGGCCGAAGGAATGTACAAGATTGGCGAATTTTATCAAAATGGAATTTTTGTTGAAAAGAATATAGATATTGCTTTTGAATGGTATTTAAAATCAACTATTACTGAACAACATTCCCCTTACAAAAACAACAATATTTTCATTGGATACCATTTGAAAATTTTGAAAATGTTGAAGAAGTAGGTAAAGGAGCCTTTTCTACTGTTTTCAAAACAAAATATTTAAAACTATAGATCATATGAATTAAACTTGTAAAAGATTCTAATAAAAATAAGAACCATTTATAAAAGAGGTATTATATCAATATTTTGAATAATATTTTTATTTTTAAAAATTACGTTTATTAAATATACTGTATTAATTTATTTTATTTTTAGTTGAAAGCTTGCCATAGTTTAAATCAATATTTAGGAATATCAGGAGATAAAAAACAAAAGATTACATTTTAGTGCTTAGTTATGCAAAATACAAATCATTGAGCAAAAACCTTACTGATATCTTTAAATTTAAATGGAAACTCAAATTAAAGATACTCCGTGATATTATATCCAAACTTGATCGTATTCATTCCAAAAATATTTACATCGAGATATTCATCCTGGAAATATTTTGTTGAAAGAAGATTATGAAGCATATATTACCAATCAAGGTTTATCAAAACCGCTTGATGAAAAGGAACAAGAAGAACGTATTCATGGTGTTTTACCTTATATTGCACCGGAGCTCTTTCAAAAACAAACATATACTCAGGCTTCAAACATTTATTTATTCGGAATAATCATGGTGGAAATTACAACTGGTCAAAGACCTTTTAATAATTATAAATTTGACAACAATCTTACAATAATGATTTGTAATGGATCACTACCAAATTTTGACCAGAATTAGCAAATCAATGTATGAATTCGGATCCAGAAAAACGTCCAACATCTATCTAATGAAATAATTATTAAATTGAATGAATGGTTAAATATTATTAGAAGGAAAATGGTTAAATATGCGGATTTATAAAATTGGACCTTACATATAGTCCCCAAAATATTTGCTGATCTGCAAAAGATCACATGCAGATTGGATATAAATTAAAATTGTACCCTAAATCACATGTCAAATTCGTCGACTCACCCAGAACAATATAATAAAATATATTAAAAACAATGAACCTAATCATAAAACCAATGAACGGAATTGCAAAATTAAAAAAGAATAGAAATTAGTCGAGAGTAATAAAACTAGTAGGTATTCTTGTTTTTTTTATATTTTCAAAATAATATTTTTTATTTAATAAAAAAAATCAAGTTTTCAAGATGAGTCTAATACGTTTTATTATTTTAAAACCTTTAATAAACCCATGCATAGCGATAGTACACAGCTAAGAAATTATAAAAAAAAATTTTGAAGCATATTCTGTGGTTTGTGTCTGAGTCTAATCTATAAGTTTACTGTAAAAAAAAATCTCTCATACATACGTCAAATTCTGACAAGTTTGCTTGCATTAGTTAATTAGAAATTTGATTTTGTTATCAGAATAGAACTTGGGTGAAATATAGGTAATGTTCATGGTTGGTAATTGTTATTGAAATAAAATTTTAATTTATGTCGCAACCCCAAAACCACAAATTAAAATATAATAAATAAAAATTTATCATTTATTTATTTGTAAAAGCTTAGATTAATAATTTTTGTAATTGTAACAATAATTTATAAAATTGTATAATAAATATATAAAATTTATGGCTGGTTACCCAGATTTTTTTTAAAACAAACTGGTTACCACCAGTTTAAGAGATGTTATCGCATTTACTCATTATTAGAAATTTGCTTAGATAGGTATACTAGTGGGATACATAATGTTGGATATTGTTATCGGAATAGAGTTTGTGTTCTCGAATTCCTTAATCAATAAATAGAATGTGTCTAGAACATGAAAACCCTTTGACCGATTAACATGATTAATAAATTACATTCTCCAATTTCATTTTTGTAACAGTATTCAGCATATGTTTGTGAGCATTCAATTCCCTCGGTTTTTGATTTCTTTATCATAACAATATTTAACATTAAAATGTTCTATAAGCATTACAATTTTTTTGATTTTTGATAATAGATGAATGCTTGATGTTCATTCTTTTCAACCCAGTTTCATTTTGTAACATTATATGTTCTAATGATCTCTATTAATTTTTGAAAATTAATAAATGTCTTACATTCATCCTTTTCAACTTCAACTCTGATTAACAAAATTTTACTAATTAATTTTAACTTCATGCATTAAGTAAACTTGTTTAGCGCCAAAATATACATACAAACATATTCAAACTAAGACTAGCCTGCAGACTTTGGACCAAATCTGGACCAAACTCAGACTTGACTAACGTTTGGTTTGGGTCTGGTTAGTATATATTATTTGCTTGAATTTGATTGGCTAGTTTAGTATCAGGTGGAGGGAGGGGGTATCCTCTTAAGAGGTGGAAATCACCTGATAAATGTCTCTAGCCTTACCAAATGTCAATTTACTGAAGTATTAATAAAGATTGGGGAAGGAGCTACACCCTAATATTTAAAAAAAACAATCACACCCTGATCACATAACAAATTGTGTAACTGTTATATAAGTTCTCATTTTAATTTATTTACTATACTAATATAAAATTAATTTATATTATACCTGATCTAGCCAATAAGTATTAGTTTTTAATTGTTTTGATTGTTTGTTATATTATATCTGATCTTTCCAATCCAATCAGAATTTAGAATTTGCTAACATATAAATATCAGGTGTACTATTGCTCTACTTGTAGTATCTTTTGAACAATTAATCATATTAATTGGATATTTGAATAATATTTGAATATCCAAATTTTTTTAAATCAAATCCGATTTTGTAAATAAACTAAAGTATAAGATAAAAAATTTAGGGTTAGAGTCTTACATTAGAGGCTATAAATACAGATTTACATTTGTTATATGTAAACCTTCATTTTCTGACATTTTTAATTAGTGTACTGTGGTCAATTTAAACACTAATTGTTGCTTATTTTTGCTTTTTCTCCTTTTGAACTGATCTGGAATAGTCAAAATTTGCACTCTCCAATTGGTACTACCTGCACAAATAGCAGAGCATTTTTCTTAATTCATAATAGTAGATCTTGCCAAAAAGAGTATTATTGGCTAGAGATCAATTACATATTATTGGAGTCCATATTATTTCACTGGCAATCACTTCACTGACATAACATTTTACCAGCAAATATTCACTAACAAGTTCATTTTACTGACAGTTTGTTTTACTGAAGCTCATTTTTCAATAACCAGTTTTTTTTTAAAAAACACACTAACTTTAACTAACTTTAACCTAATTCTACCCTGACCCTAATGTCTATGACCAGAATTACTTTGTTGGTAAAATGAGCTTTGGTGAAATAAACTGTCAGTAAATTGAACTTGTCAGTAAATAATTGTTAGTAAAGTTATTGTTGGTAAAGTAATTCCACCATTATTTACTTAAAAGTATTAAATATTCTTTGCAATAGGTAATATTAAGTAATTTACAATAATTTTATTACTAGTGTAACTCACATTGTGTGAGCAACGCATTTAGTTAGTATAAATTTTTTTTGTTATTGATCAAATTTTATAGAAAATAATTGAGTTTAATTATAAGTCAGGGTGTTGTTTGAGATTAACAGTATTTAGGAAACTATTTATATTTTAACTTGATTTTAGCATATATACATACAATTTTTAAAATAAGTAGTGCAACATTGTAAATTTTTTTTAAAAAAAAAACATAAAAGAAAATTTATAAAAAGAATAATACAAACTATAATAGAAAAAAAATTATTTAAGAAATAAAATTTTAAATGATAAAATAATTAAATTTATTCATTATCTGAATTAGCTAAATCTATTACTACTGTACATAAGATCGTTTAGTATTGCATGTAGTTTGATTTGATCATTTTTTATATTTATTTTGATTAGATGTAGTATTTTCTGTTTATTTTTTTTAGATAAGGGTATTTCATTTTTCTATTAGAATTGTTAGGAGTTATCTACCGGTATGAATGAGTATTATTATAATCATCCAAAATTATTGTTTCTGGAATCTGAATTTTAGATGTTTCTTAGAATTGTTTTGATGAACATTTAGAAGCTTTGATCGTGTTTGATTTGGCAGGGTTAATATGTTAGAGAAATATTAATATCAGAAATCTTTTTTTATGTTAATATAACCAATTTCTTTTGCATAAATATAGAGATTATGAATGGTGATGATTTTTTTGATCATAACTTGCTCGTCGATATTTTAGTCTTTACATTTTGGTTACGGATTGTATAACCAATCAAAAGCGTTAATTGTTTCAAAAGTAATTTTTTTACATAAATCAATTTAGAATGGTATCAGGATCATTTTTTATCTAAAATACAAAAATAGATGCATTAATAAAATTTTGCAGTACAGCCCTTTTAAGTTTCATTGTTCTATTATAAGATTTAAAACACAAAAATTGTTTTCCGAAGATCTTTTACTTTGTCAATTTGGTCCCTTGTTTTAGCACATTGATCACATTTTGGATATAACCATGATTTTATTGGTTGCTAGATCGACATAAACAAGAATCGCAGAGAAAGTTAGTAATTATCATAATCTGGACGGAAAAATTCTGACAAAAATTTAGAAAAATGGCTAAATTTTTAGTGGAATGTGATTTTTTCTTAGTATATTCACTATTTTTTTATTAATATCATGTTTTTTTTTATCTATTGCGGAACATTGTTCTTGCACTTGCAGTTGTTCTTAAACTTGAGACCATTATATAAACCGCCTTCAATTAATGAAAATTTGATTGACTTTTTTTAGCTATTTTTTTCGTTCATTAATCAAATAACAGAAGCGAATTTGGAAAATTCCCGTTTCACGAATTTAAGAAGGCGTTAAAAAACGTTGATATAAACCTTATTTTGGTGTGACCACGTTAGAATACTTAATTGGCCAGTGGAACAGAGCGTTAAAACGATGTTGCTATAAGCCTTATTGTGTTGTGACCACGTTATGAACACTTATGATATAAGCCTTATTTTGGCGTGACACATTAGAATATTTGATTGGCCAGTGGAACAGAGCGACATTTGTGGTTTAATATTAAGATTAGCAGCAATTTTTCGTTCAATCTCAATTTTGATCACCGTCTCCGACTTTTATCATGTGTTTTGTATGTACACGTAATACCACAGCAATAATTATTTAATCTTACAAAGTATAAGTCATAGGCCAGTATTACTTTGCCCATTCATATTCTTGGCAAATGTTTCAAATGTTTTGACGATCTTTGAAGAAGTACTTTATGGGGAACTAAATTTGTACGAAGTACAAATCGGTACAAAAAAGAAAAGTATAAGATCAGCGTAGTATAGATAACCAAACGAGGGTATAAAATGCCCTTATTCCGTACTGAGACATTCATGTGATATAAAATACTTATTTAAAACCATACTAATCTGCTATCTCTATAGTTTTAACCCATAATAATAATTAAATTAGATAGTATGGATTTAAATTGGGGATTTTATGCCCTCATACTGGATCTAGTCATTTATACCATACTGGTTTTTTTAATTCTCAAACTTTGCAAACTAATATCAATAAAGGTGATTATTTGGTTCGATTTTCATACTATCACAGAGCATCAAATTAGGAATACTATTCGTGATATTTTGTATTGAATAAAATTGGAATTTTTTATTGAACAAAATGTGATATTAAATGTTCAGTTTTTCAAAGCTATAAAAGAAAAGGTTTCCTTGCCTTTTTGTATCAAGAATTAATTATAGTTGAATAACTTCTAATTCTTATTAATTTCTGCAACCTTCTTACGCAATATATTTGCATTATACCAAGTTTCTCCAATTATGAACCGTAGTTTCTTGGTTTTGCTTATTGCAATGCTCTTCGCCAGCGCCTTAGCTAGAAGAGGTGGAAATGGAGGTTGCGGTAGAAAATGTAATTTGATCTTTTCTCTACCGAGTTCATTCTTATTTAAAAGTAATATTCATTGAAAATTTTATCTAATTTTTTTTTTTGTATTCATCCATGCCAGGTAAACCACCACCAGTTCATCCACCACCTCCACCATCACAAGGGCCAATTGGATCTCCATGCAATAATGCATTGATTGTTTGAGTGATATTTGTTGCTATGGGAAATGTACAGATGCGTGTATTTTTGGTACCTACCTTTTTCAATACCCCCATTGCAAACTACCCGGTAAGATCTCTATTAATTAAACATAGATTTTTTTAAATTTCTGTTTATTGTAAGTGTGAAATGTGTAAATGCTTAAAATTTTTTTTCTTGCGGCACAGACCCGCTGCCGTATAATATACCCGGGTCTTTTGTAAGTTGTTTGACGGGTATTTTTGTATAAGACCTCGGGTCTTATGGTCAGTGCACTATGGTAAGTAATGATAGAGTTCAACTACCATGCAAATATTTTTGTTTGATATTTTCTTTTGCTAAGATAAAAAATTTACAAAATGTGTATTTTGCATGAACTGTTATTGTTATTTATATTTAGTAATTTACTATGTTTGACGCATGTATTAAGACTTTAAATAATAATAAAATATAAAATAAGAGTTTTTATATATCATATTAATTAAAAGTTTAACAATCTAAGAGTTCCCTAATTGGTAATGCTTAAATATTCCAAGTTTAGTTTGGATTT
The DNA here is from genome assembly GCA_003550325.1 of Gigaspora rosea. Classification (NCBI taxonomy): domain Eukaryota; kingdom Fungi; phylum Glomeromycota; class Glomeromycetes; order Diversisporales; family Gigasporaceae; genus Gigaspora; species Gigaspora rosea. Next base: position 244,739 of record QKWP01000380.1, on the reverse strand, counting down.
CCAGATCATTTGTATATTCATCATTCTTATAAACTGTAAGTTGGGTATCCTTATTGCGTCTTGAGCAATGAGAATGACTTTAATAACTTGTAAATAAAGATAACAGTTTGTGAAAATAAAAGAACCTTTCTTTAACTTTGTTAGGTTAGCCTTCTTTAGATGCATGATTAATATTTTTTTACAAACATCATTGATAACAAATTCTTCTAATTCATAATATAGTTTATTCACATAATTTATAGATTTTTCAATTAATATAAAGAACAATTAAATAAAATATTTATATACTTTATTGCCATTACATGAATTGATCTAAATTTATGTACTAATTTTATAACTAATGTATAAAATTTATAATGGTATATGTTTTACTCCATTAACATCATTAACCAAAGAAGCTAATCTTTGATTTGTTTTTGTAATTTTGCAAACTTTTGTAATAATTTCTTTCTTTATTTAACATGAGGTTATTATTTTTAGTTTGTAAAAAAGAACCTTATGTTCGGAAATAATATGCTAAATCAAAATGAATAGTAAAATTGTTAAATCAGAATAAATTAGCATATTATTATTGCACTGCAGTGCACCCCTATTATGTTTCTCAAAATTTTACTAGGGTAACCCTGCTGCATTTTTAACAAAAAATGATCCTCTTGCAATTTTGTACTAATCTTGACCCTAACCCTAACTCTAACCTAACCCTAACTTAATTCTAATTCTAATTATTATTTATATTTGTTACTATAGAGTGCACAGTGGGTGCACTATATACTAAAATCCTATTATTAATTATTATTTTTGTATATAAAAAGATTTTAATATATTTATAAATTTAAATAAAACCCAATTTATTATCTTTAGCTACTATAATTATTAAGTAAAAATAGTATTTTTTATTATTTGATAATTTTAATACAGGTTCTAATATTAAGGTAAATGTTGAAGGCCCATTAGGTTTTTTATTTTTTACTTTTATTATTATTCTGTTTCTAATATTAATTGCTATCCTTTTATAAGAAGCTAACTATAATATAGTTTCAAACTTATTATTTATTATTTGAAACTGTGTTGGTTAGTTTGGCTATATTTATCTATTTTGATTAATTAAAATAAAATATTATTATAAAAAATTTTTTATACTTCTTATCTTTTAGCATATACTTGTAACAAAAAATTTGATAAAATATAGTAATATTATCAGTTTAAAAAACTGATAAAGAGACCAAAAAAAGGCTAAATATTATTATTGTTTTTGTAATTTGGCAAAGAAGTTAAAGATATAATTATATTATTATTTTTATAAATTTTTAAAAAAGAAATAGCATGTATATTGATATAATTACTTTTATAATTTTTTTTACTTATAGCACAGGTCAAACAAAACCATACCGGATAACAATCGGGTACCTGATAGGTCTTGTAGATCTATACGATATGCATATGGGAGTTTACTGACAGGCAAGACCTAAATGTCTCCAATAGGTCTCTGATTTCAAACAGATATTTGGCAAAAATAGAATACCAATCGGGAATATTTAGGATATAAATCGAACAAACAGTAGACCTATAAATTAAACTGATACACAGTGGCTCTCGATATAACGGACCATCGATATAACAGATATTGCTTAATACGGAGAATTATAATGGAACCAAATTATGATTTACTATAATATCTTATATATCATAAGATTTTGATATAATGGAGCTTTTGATATAATAGAACAAAAAACTGGAACCATGGCCTCCATTATATCGAGAGCCACTGTGTAAGTATCTAAATTGCTAGAAAACTAGTTACATATCAGGTTAAATTAAGATAACTATTGATTTAATGTAAAGGCAACCAGTGTTTCGATACTAACCTTAATTTGAACCTCAATTTTTCCAATTGGTCTCCTATTTCCGCCAAATATCTGCTTAAAATTGGAGACAAAACGGTGATATTTAGGAACAAAACAAGTTTATTATCGATTTTTTGGTAGGCCTTTTGATATTCCCAATAGAGATCTTATTTTACTCTATATCGCTTAATGTGTTTATCAATATGTCCAATAGGACTATAGTAATATATACAGTATATATTTATAATTTATATTCTATATCGCTTTTTAAAAATTTTTATTATTATATTTATTACATATATACACTTATTAATATACATCAAATTAGAATTTGCATTACTGCTAGTACTGCCCTTATTCTAATGTAATTTTTCACCCTAATCTTAATGAAGCTATTTTCATCGCAATATCCAAGACAAATTGCTCATCGAAATGCAATCATCTTAATAACATTTAGTACTCAGCAGTCCTATTACTGCTTGTCTATTCTTAAGCTATCTTTTGAAGATCGCACATCTGATACCAAGCTTGTGAAGCATTGTTTAGTTACTAAGTTAGAAATTCTCAATGCGGTCATCAACAGCTTTATTGCCACTTGTCTATCCTTGATTCATGTGCAATATCAAGCTTGTAGAGTGTAGTTTTAATATATTTTCAGTATATTTTCTTAAAGACTGGCAGCATATTTCAGATTGATAGCGCAAACGTCTTTTTCATTGTAGGACCCAAGATTGATTGTCCACCTGAATTTAACGTTAGCTTATTTTAAATGCAAAGAACAATAATAGTATAATAAAAAAATGAATAGATGGTTCTATTGAAACAGCATCATACCAATTAACGATAGCTCCAGAAAGTGGCAACATGGGTAGAAATACACAATATACTAGTATCCATACCAGATAGGAAATGACGAGATGATGAGACGACGAAAGCACATATAATGCAAAAAAAATGGTTAGTAAATAGGTGACCAAATACAATATAGTGTCAATTAGCACCAACGAAGGATATCTCAGCTAAAAATAATAATATCTATGAAATGCCAAAATTACCAAGCAACAATGCCAACAAACAATAAAAACCCAATAAAACTCGACATAAAGCCCGGTTAGAAAAGAAAAAAAAAAGAAACCCAATACTTATATAGGTGATAATCCAGAAAAAGGTGACACAAGTAAAATGACCCATATAGACAATACCGACAGAGACACCTATGAAACAGCAAAAAAAATACACCAAATGACAACACCAATATACAACGAAATCCACACCAGGTAACAGGTAACTATGCCCAAAATAATGAAAGCCCAATAACTATATATATATATAAATTTTTAGTAAAATAACAAAGTAACATGGAGAAAAAATCCCAATACTTCTTATATAGGCGACCCAATTATAGTTTAGCACCAATTAGTGACAGCTCCAATGAAAGACGACACTATAGTGACACCTACAAAGCAGTAAAATACACCAAGCAACGACGCAATACACAATGAAATTCATGCCAGGTAGCTATGCTAGCAAACAATGAAATGACAAAAACCCAATAATACAACAGTGTCAAAGTCTTCGGCTAGTTTTTCTTTTATCATATTCTATAAAAAGTATGCGTGTTTTTTCTTGTTTTTCTAAAATTAGTTTCTTTGATATAAGCAAAATGCTCTTTAAGGTCTATGTATTTAATATTTTGGGCATTTGCTAATTTTTCTGTAGAAAGTTTAGAAAGTTTGTTAACAAGTCATAATGCTAAAAAATAATAGATAAAAAAAAAGAAAATTTGATACTTATATGCAAATCCTGCAGATTTGTGTGATGCTAGATCAATACATCTTAGTCTCAAATATTTATTGCCTTAAGTATTAGATGTATTTGATTCAGTTGATTGTTAAATCCAATCAATAACAGATAAATTCTTGTTTATATAGAACTTTTTCATTATTAGCACCTGCTCATGTAATGTATTATGAGTACTTATCTTATATTCGAAACCTTTCTATCGTTAGCAAGTACAACCAAACACTGGATATGCAATCGGGCAATTTTATAGCTTTTTTAGTCCTGATATAGCACTGAATAACGTGTCATTTCCAGGTTCAGTAAAATTATAAGAGTTATCAGGTATCTGATATTTTACTGATAGCTCTATCAGTTTAGAACCTGGAAATGACATAATTCGAGCCCATTGATCAATATCATATCGGGACTAAAAATATTCTGATATGCTTTATTTCGACTAGTGTATCAGATCATCAGAGTTTTTATTAATTTAAACCCGAAATAACTTTGGTTTAGCAGTTCATAGTCATGTCAGGTGTCTGATATGTCTCTAATTTTTATCCGGTTATATAGTTTCTGATATGGCTTCATTTGTTAAATTTCATTTTCATATCGGGTTTACTAGTATTTATATAGGATAAATCGAACTCTCTCCGATTGATATCTGATAAATTTAAGATTTATGGTTTATATTCAGAATAAAATCATAGTGATATCAGTTATCCGATATATAACTAATTTAAAAATAAAAAACTGGATACATATCGAAACCTGATAGGTCTCCAGTTTTTATCTGGCTATACAGTTTCTGATATGGCTTCATTTGACCTGTGAGAGTTATATCAGGTAACTGATTTGCATCTGATTTATTGCTAATTAAATTCTGATATAAATAAGTTTCATCGAATTACAATAAGATTATCTTTATAGTTCTATCGGGTTCCCGATATGCAACTGATTTAAAAATTAAAATCCAGAGATGTATCGAAACTGATATGTCTCTGGTTTTTGTCTAGCTGTAATATTCCCGATATGGCTTTATTTGACCTGTGTAGTTTTTATTCTAATTATATTAAAGTAATGATTTATCAGATAACTATTTTTAAATTTTTACTATTAGTAATTATTCATTTTGATTATTGATTTTTAAGAGTAGAATGAAAATAGATCATTTTTAATAGTGATCACGCTATTATTATATAAAATCAGGTGATCGACCAATCACAATTGTAAACAACATAGATTTAACCAATCCGAATTAATCATAATTGTGTAACTACAGAAAATTTGAGCCAACTACGAAAAACGTTATGAATATAGAATAAAACAATATCTTACTTGGAATATCTACTAGTATCATATTATTCAGCATGTGCAAGAGTATGCATTTTAATAGCGAAAAATGGCTAATGATTGGTCAATAAACTTCTAGAAAATAGAGAAACTTATATAGGAACAGGTATGTCTTAATATAATAATAATATATATAGGCATTGCCTATTTACCTTTTACTATAGATTTAACATCTGAAATCTTCAATTTTAGACCTAGCGGATTATGAAGACCAAGAATTAATTTGTAAGTCTTTTATATTAATAAACATTCTTTATTTTTAGCACTGAAATATTATAAATAAGATATTTATAGACGCTTTAACAGTGCAATCTAGTTCAGACAAAAGTTAATAGTGTCTACAAGCTCATGTTTTAGAAAAATATAAGTTATATTAACACAAAAAGTTTTAGTTAATATGCAAATAGAACCCCGAAGAACTCTGATACAACTCAGATTTGAGTTTGTATAATTTAGCAGTATTTTAACCAAATAGATGTATAAAATAAAGCAAAATTTGAAAATTTACTATATAAAAATCAAAGTTTGATGAATTTCTATGCAAAATTTCCTTTTTTAGAATCATCTGAGTAGTATCAGAGTTCTTCGGGGTCCTATGCAAATCCACTAATAAATCTGCACATATGATTGGATTTCAACAGTTTGACACTCCTAAATTGTATAATGATCTACATATAGACAAATTTAGGTGCATCAAAAATTTTAGAGTAATCTACAAATCCGTGCATATGGTCAAAAATAAAATTAAAAATCAATTTTTAGAAAGTAATGAGATTAATAAAAAATTGCCAATAATTAAAGAAAATATAAAAACATATATACAAGTAAAACTTATAATATAACAGAAATCAACAAAAATCTATCAAAACTGAAAGTTAGTAAAACTGCTAGTATTATAGAAGTTCCAGGTGATATTTAACAAATAAATTAAGTTTATTATTTGATATTATTATCATATATTAATATTTACAAATTAAACTTTAATACAGTAATAATGGAATTATTAAGCATTTACTTAATTATTAATAAAATAAATGAATTCTTTAATAGTATTCAAAAATATATCCTATAAGAAAATTGGACCAGATCAGCATGGGTTACGTCAAATAGGCACGGGCCCTTGTGTTACAGGTCAAGATCCGGATTTGTATGAGCATGGCCTAAACTAGTACAAATTCCATAGACTGTGTGGGACCATATAACCAGCCAATTGGACCATAAGCTCAGGTTTTTCAGCATGGGATTTGGTACAGATAATGAATGTAAATTCATATACTAACACGATAACAATGTGGATTAACTACTGAAACATAAATTTATATAAGTAATCAATATAAGATGAACAAGCTAACTGCCTATAAAACAAAATTTTGTAACAAATTTTTTTTGTTTAGACAAACAGGAAAGCTTTATTAGTAAAATCATGAGATATCACAAAAAAAATTCTTTACTGATCTTTTATTCTCTACAAAATAAGTCAACATGTATCACAAACCAACATGTATGTAACTTACACAAGCATAGTGGGCTTTATTATGTTTTGGCTAATTTTTAAAGATCATCTTATCATAACAAAGTCTTATTAAAGTAATGATTTTCTGTCACAAGATTGAATTTGGAGCCACAAGTACAAATTCCTAGAGTGTGAGACAAAAAAAATTAGAAAGTTCATATTTTACTTTATAAACTATCAAAGTAATTTAGTTATCCATGAGGTAATTCAGAATTTAAATGAAAAGCAACTTATTTCATCTCAAATAGGGTGTATGTTAACAAATATGTTAAAATTTCATGATTGTTAGACAAGCAAGAGAAACTCAAAAAAAGACCTTATTTTTTGGTAGTAGATAAAGGTATAGATTATTAAATTAGTAAATATTTAGCAACGAAGTTTTTTTCTTTGCTTTTTAATTTGTCTTGCTTTTAGTATGTCAGCCTAAAATCTTGTGCATTGAAAAAAGGAATATCGAAAGTAGAGGAGTATTGTAAATATGAAATGTGCATTAAATATATAAAAGAAGTGACGAATATGTGGGACTTAGATATTAAATATAGTGCATCGAGTATAGTGACTTTACAATTATGAAATCAGAGGAATAATAGGACCCTGAAGAACTCTAATACAACTCAAATCTGAGTTTGTATAATATTAACAGTATTTTAGTCAAAATAGATGTATAAAATAGAGCAAAATTTGAAAATTAACTATATAAAATGCAACATTTGATAAATTTCTATGCAAAATTTCCTTTTTTAGAATCATCTGAGTTGTATCAGAGTTCTCCAGGATCCTGGAATAATCTTGAAGGCTAGCCATAGAGGCAGTTTTTTTCAATTTAATCATTTAGACTATGAAAGAATTTTTAAAGAAAAAGTTATTAATATTTTTTTTTGTATTTAGATCTCTAGTAAGTCTTCACAAGATTATTAATATGCTTAGAACATAGTTGTTAGATGATTTTAAAGATCTTGATATTGATGAAAATTTCAAAAGATATAGAAATATTAAAAGATAAGTTAGAGTTTCATGTGTTTTTACTTATTGTAGTTGATTAATAATTTTAATTTATTTATATTAATTTAATTATTATTCAATTTATAATTACAGTAGCCTAACATATTATTGTGGACACTTTTTAAAAATTTATACAAAGCTAAATATATAAGATATTAAGCTAAAAATTAAATTATAAATTTTTTAAATCTATACCTTTTAAACTAAAAACTTTTATGCTACAGTTTTTAATACCATATATGTCTGAAAATAAGCTACTACCTAAAATAAGCTACCCCTAATTTTTTTTTAAAAATCTTAAAAAATTCGTTAGCAGTTGCTACATATAAACCTTTTTTTCTACTAAGTAAACTTCAAAAAGTCGATTAAGTAAAGTTTTTCAGCGCATCAAAATACACCTACAGTAAAAATTTAGTGTTATTTAAATAACTTTTTATTAGTACGTTTTTCAATTTTTTCAAAAAATGCTATATTTCGAAAATAAGCTACTTTACGATTTTTCGTGTAATTTTTTGGCCAAAAAAGGTAGCTTAATTTCGGACACATACGGTATGATTTATATAATTGAGCGCATATGCGTTGTAATATACCCATCTGATAAACCAATCAGATCATAGGATCAGATGTTACGTGAAATCGACAAAAAATAGCAATCTTTTAAAAAATTGCCTGTGGCTCATAATTTTGTTTATGAAACCACTCTTTATGCTCTAGCAAAAAAAATTCCTTGCAAAATTTTACTATAAAGCTCTTTTTCTTGCCTATACACTATTCTAACCTCACCCTAACCCTAACTAACTAAAAAATGTGTTATTTTAGTTGTTTTGATTTCATAATACACCAAATCATATAAGGTGCACTATAGCGCACATGCGCAAAAATATTAAATTCTTTTAAAATAATTAAATTTAAGTAAAATTTTAGATATTTAAGTTTAACTGGTTTTTATTGTTGTACAAAATTAATTAAAAAAATAACTATATAGTAAAAATTAATAGCCAATTGAACTTCAAAAATAAGCAAAATTATTCAGTATAACAAATTACATATAATCCCAAAATTTTTAAAATTTTATTTTTTTATTTATTTTTTTTGTGTTAAGGTGAGGTCGCGCCTCTGGTCTTTATTGAATGTATATTGATCATTACAATATCACTGTACAATCTTTTATATACTATCTACTGAGCACCGAGACTTGAACTAATTTAACTATGACCTCAACCTACCAGACCTTCCATATTCCTATTTATATGGCTGACCTGGCTTTGTACGTCCCTCTCCAACCAACAATTGGTATCACATGTCCGCCACTTTACCCACACTACCTAGTATCACCACTTCCAATTTGGTATCAGTTGCCAGGTAGGCGCTTTATGCTTCCAGATTGGTATACCTGAGTCCCTTACTGGCGTACTTCTCAGGAGTTCGTATCTCAAGCCATGCAGCTACTTCTACCACATTGGGTAAGTATCTCAAGCCTGCATATGCCACAACTAGCTGATTTTTCTGCATCTTTGGGGCCCTGGATTTAGCGTTCCGAATTCAGTAATGTGTGAACAACTATACTTCCTGCTATGGTGGTGAGTGACCAAGCATGTTTTGCAAATGCTTCCAGCTATCAGGTATAGTTGGATGGCATCATGAGGCTCTGGCGAACCATAATGCACTCTACATGCACTTATACCTGCCTATCCTGTATTGGTGGTCCCGGCCCTCTTAGCATTTTTTAAAATTTTATAAAAATTTAAAATAGTTAATATAAAACCGCAATTTTTAATTCAAAATTATATCAATTACCAAATATAGGGGACATTTAAAGTGGAGCAACTCATATTTCTTAATAATTTTCTCAGTTAACTTTAGGGTTAGAGTCATCTTATATTAGGGTTAGACTGGGTTTTAGATAGTTATAAATAAGCAAAATTGCCTTCTCGATATTTTTACCTAACCTATCTGAGCTAGGTTTAGACTGCTGTTTTTGTATTTTTAGGTTTTTCATTTTTTGCTTTGCTAGTGATCATCAAAATTCCATAATTTGATTGACTGTGATCATGTAAATTTGCTCTCGCTTTAGATGACCCACAAATATAGTAATTTTATTACTATATATAGGGATGTCTAAGGCCGTGTCCAGTTACATATTTTTGATTTTTTAATTAAAGTTAGGGTAAGGGTTAATTTGGGTTAGAGTTAGGTATATCTTATAGTAAAATTGTCCTCCCAACATTTTTATTAATGCACCAAGATAGGTTTAGACTGTTGTTTCTTGTATTTTTGCGACTTTCGCTTTTTTTTCGCTGTTTTTGTCTCTTCGGGTTGATCTGTGTCAATCAAAATAAACAATCCTATTGGCTCTATATCATGTGATGAACATGGCTTTAGACGACCCCTATATATAGTAATTAGCTAAAATTTTTTTGAAAAATTATAAAATTTAAAGATATGTGCATTTTGTTATACTAAATAAATTTATTTAAAAAAATTGCTAGTTTATTAATAAAAAATTTAAGTTTATCTATTACTATATTTAGTAATTCTGTTTATTATGAAAACATATTAAAATTTAGAAAACTGGTCAAATGCAAAAATTTAAAAATTTACATAAACTTAATTATTTTAAAAACTGTGCATAAAATTTTTTAATATTTTTTTATTTAAAAGGTATAGATTTAAAGAATATAAATTTAATTTTTAGCTTGATACCTTATATATTTAGCTCTGCATAAATTTTTGAAAAGTGTCCACAATAATATAGTATAATATGGTAGGCCACTGTATTTTTATTGGCAAGTGATTTAGTGTTAAGGATTTTTTCATTAACATGAATCAAAATTTGTGCCAAAGAGCTTTTAGGCTATGTTTATTTTTTTTCTTGATTATTGTAATAGGTCAAATTAACTAATTGGTAATTTTTTGTATATGTGAATCTAATATTTTACAAAAAAATTGTTAAAATATGAATAGTTAAATATAAAAAAAATGATAGTAGACCCGTGGGTCAATAGTGTAGTGGTTGCGCTCCCAGGTCATTAAATCGTTCCAGTCGCAAGGTCGCCGGTTCAAGCCCACCAGGAACATAATTCTATACAAGATCACGAGACGAACAGTTTGGACTAAGATGCAAGAACCACGATTGGTGACACAGCCACATAGCATGTGTGATTTCTCGATTGGATACTTCCGGTGAAAATCTGGTCGAATTTGGATACTTCTGGTGGAATTCCGGGTGAAGGCAAAGTTCTGGTAAAACCCTCCGGTTAAATAAGGTCAGCTCGTTGTAAAACTGGTTGTGAACATCTATGAAGTACATCATACAACCTTAATAAAGAAAAGAGCTGCAGGATCTGGACCTAGGAAGACCTGCCTTAATCTGAAGCAGAAGGATGACTGAAGCAAGGGACTGAAGTCCGCCTTAATAAGCTGGATGGAAAGCAGTATAGTCCTGTACTGCCTCTGGGTTGAAAATTTCTGAAAGGACTGAATGGGTTTGGAAGTCAGGACGCCGGATGGACATGGTAAGAATAAAAAAGGGTCCGGCGGACCTGAGTACAGATTAGGGATATATGGACGATTCTTAGATAGTTTAGTTAAATTAGGAAAATAGATTATCGAACATGTAATAATAAAATTGATCTTAATAAATGAGCACCAAACCGTGCCCCTAGCATAGTGAACTAGGGTTAAAAAAATTTGATAGTCTGTATTTAAGATTTTTTTGTTTTTTTTTTGTTTTTTTTCATATATGTATAGCATTAGATCCAAGTACTGTAATAAATTATTGCATTTCTTAAATTTAAATAAATGTATCTTTTTATTTAATTAATATCCTGTATCTTTTATTTAATTAATATCTTGCAGTGTGTGGCGACTTAGGGAAGTTGGTAAGTTGTTACCCCCAAGTGGCAGATCTAGGGTTCAAATCCCATTGGCGACACTTTGGAAAAATAGACCTGCGTTATAGTAACAGTTTCCTGTCGATCAGTTGGGTATATCACCTGTAGTCCTTGGTTACTATCTCAAATGGAAGCTTTCAAACGAAGTTGTGTCTGGTGACACAAACAAATTCAAGGAACTGGGGAAATGGAAACCCATTTGGGAAGTCCTGAGTAAGGAGGTAGCAACGATCTTTGACGGTGCTACCAAAACCAGAATATCAGAAACTGGAGCTGGAGAACTAGACGATATGACCTTTGGAGGAGAGGGTCCACCAACCTGGCTTCCGGAGTTGTACCGGAAGAAAAGGACCTATGTTCCGGAATTAGGTACCAGGGGAAGAAAAACTATAGTAGCACCTAAAGCCAGGTAGATCAACCCTTCTAGGACAACTGGATTGGAAGTTTGGGTATCCGGTAATGGACCGGTAAAAAAGTAATGGTGAGTACTAGGGTCGGTGTGAACCTTACAAGGGCAGAAGTAGGTAATAGTAGTGGTTAGGTATCCCCTAACTGCAAGTTGCTTGCCTCGGTGAGTGCGTAAGTTACTAAAGTATAGGTAATATCTGTGTGGGACAGGGACTGCTCTACCAAGTGTACCACGAGTATAAATTAGTTCTAAGGGGATTTAGTTAGCATCCAGGACTGTCTTCGACTAACTAATATATCGGAGGGCTGTACCAGTGATCACAAGTAGGATTGACATGTGAAGCATTGGACCAGAGAGTTTAAATAGGCAATCCCCTAGTTGGGTTGTAGGTATGGCAGTACCCCGAACAATCTATAAACAGCTAACAATTTTAAACAATTGTTATATATTTATAAAAATAGGAAAGATCTACAGAAAAACAGTCAAAAATAGCATTAATATTACTAAATAAAGAAAAGATCTACAAAAAAATTATCAAAAATAAGCAAAAGCAAATTGCCACCTATCTATGTATAGTTCGGGGTCCTGGTATAGCAACTAGTGTAGAACCTTCGGGCGGACTACTTCAATTAAACAACCAAAAGTTGTACGTGTGGCTAGTTGTACTCTCATTCAATGCAACAATTGTGGGTGCGCCCAAAGAGGTGCCCTTGATTCACAGGCTTGATTAAATAAACTCTTACCCAGAGCGGGAACTTTGACATATAAAAAAATTAATATCTTGCAAAATATTTTACTTCGGCTTGTTCTTAATATAAATCTATTAATCACTCAGATTTGTAAAATCATAAAATGATCTACAAAAATTATCCAATCAAAATGAAAGCCTGCTATGCTACGTACATATATGTTGTGTCCCGATGCCAGATTCGGAATCGGGCTGACCCAGATGAGAATTTTGTAGCAGAATTAGGACTTTAGATGACTTTAGGGTTAGGGTTAGGCTAGAGTTAGAGGTAGAATTAGGCCAGATTCCAAATTGGGACAAATTCTTATCTGGGACACAACACATATATATCATCTAAATTTGCTATTTCATATAACATAATATTACGTGCCACCCCTCCAACTAATTTAACTACATATCCAATAGCAAGTTTTTTGTTTTGTCTTTTATTTTCAATATAGTGCATATTTGCAAAAGATGTATACTGGTATTTTCTGAGAAACCTACACAGCAGTTTTGCAACTTTTACTCTTTTTTTTGCATTTTTCAATTATGTGTTTAACAACTAGGCTGTTGTCCTAAAAGCCACCTTTGATCAATGACTATAGTGCACCACGAGACAAGCAATAATAATACATAGCATCAGTCATAAGTTTAGCATAGTTAGTTATAGTGAGGTCAATGGATTTTTTTTCAATAGTTTTATTTATCCCATCTCGTAAGTTAGGGGCAGTAGCATTTAGAAGATGATCTATAGCTTAATCTATATTTAAAATTTGCTTAAAGTTACAAAAGAATGTTATTGATTTTTTTTGCTTTATTATGGCCAATAACTTGAACAATCCATGACTTAGTTATAGCTTGGTCATGGCTTATTTGAGCTAAACTAAGCTATCCAAGCTAATAACATCCCTATAGCTTTATTATATTGGCTTGATTTCAATTTGGTTTCAAAATGTGGCTAAAACTGGCTTCAAGTGAAGCCACTAACATCCCTAATGATCCTCGATTAATACGCTCGATTTCTACATTGTTAGGCAAGCATGACAGGTTATGTCGATCATTGTAACGTGATCTCCTAATCCACAAATCAGATTTCAAAGATATGGTGTAACATAACATAATTAGAGAATTTCATAAAAATCGCTTATTTCTTGAAATTTTGCATAAGAAACCTCCTTTTAGTGATGGGCAACGCGCATAATCCCACGCGGGATCCTGCGTGGGATTTTTAATATAAGATTTTCTGGCCTGCGTTAGAATATCTTCTGGCCTGCATTAACCAATAATCCGGTCTGCTTTAACATAAATGGGCCAATTCCGAATTAGTATTTGATGTACTTACATAAAAATATTAAACTCTTTATTTATTTCTCGTTCCACATATATATGTACGTACAGAGATAATGCACAAACTTTATGTTGAAATAAATTTTTTAAATTTCATGATTAATAAAGTGACAATCTAAACTTTTAATTTCTTGCATAAATTATGCTCCAAGAATATTGATCAACATATGGGAGAAAATATCCAATTTCAGTGATTATTTAATATGAATGATAAAATTAAATAAAAATTCAAGCCAATCAGTTATGTGATTCAGAAATTATAAGCCAATTATGAATTTCTTATGAGTTGTTTATGAATTTTTGTATGTATATAACCTGGTTATAAATTTTTGTACGTATGTACAGTACCTGATCACTTGGGCTGCCGTCAATAGAAATCAGGCAGATTAACATTCTGAAAAAATTAATACCTTAACTTTCACAGCTCATAGCTCGATGAATTTCAAAGCTATTATTATCATGTAATAATCAAAATAAAGCTTAAGACCTAAGCTTTCTGTTGACTACTATATGATGTTAATAGCTTCGAATTTCATCGAGCTATGAGCTGTGAAAGTTAATGCATTAATTTTTTTTAGAATGATAATCTGCCTGATTTCTATTGACGGCAGCCCACTTATAAATTTTAGCACATTTATACCTGATTATGCACCTGATTACTTATAAATTTTTATGCGCTTCTGATTTGATCGCCTTGTAATTTTTAAATATATATTTATATAATAATAATTTAAAAAATTGATAAATCTGAATTGATGAATTTAATAATTATAAGATCAAATGTTTTAAAAGTAGGTAAAATCTATATAAGCATTTTTATTTGTAATAACATTTATACGAAATGATTATTATTTTAACGAGAAATTACAATCCTAGTGATGATATATAAATATATATTTATTAATCGTGAAAAATTCAGAAACTCTACTCGATCACGCGCGGGATCCTGCATCCCGTGCGGGATTTTTAAAAAAATCCGGATTTGCCCATCACTACCGCCTTTAGTGTACAAATAAAAAGTTTTCGTTGGCAGTTTTACTATATAAACTCTCTTTCTGACATATGAACCTAACCCTAATCCAATACAACCGAGCTTTAAAGAATTTTTACTGCGCCACGAACCTGGCACAGATTTCTTGCCATTGGCAGCATGAGTAACACGAAGCGGAAGGGACAGAATACCCGTAACTGTATTTTAGTAACACCCCTGATGAGAGAAAAATAGCGCACAATATTAAACATTTAAATGAGAAACAATTTTATAATCGCGCAATATTACGGCAATCAAGCCAATTATACTCGGATTACGATATGAAATTTGAAGTTCGCGGAGCGAATGAATTACACTTGGTTATTGATTTAAAAGTAAATAATTATTATGATAAAGAATCTACATGATGAAAAAAAACCAGAAAAGATGGTAAATCTAATTACAATATGAAAAGAAATGTTGTTTAAAACAAATTATGCTAAACTTATTTTCAAGAAAAGAATTAAAAATCTACTTTTGAAACCCATAAATCAATTCCAGGAACAGGTTTAGATAAACCAATAAATTTCTTTTTAAAGGTATAACCTTCAACCAATCTAAATTCCAAATTTCTAATTATTACAGCTAAGATTGATTTAAGTTCTAAATGAGCCATTTTCAGTCCTAAACAACTTGTCGGACCAGCACCAAAAGGTATGAAATTACTATTTGTTACTTTTGATTTTATTTCGGGATCGAGCCATCGAGATGGGTTAAAATCTTCAGCATCATCGCCCCAAATTGAGGGATCATGATGGATCGCACAAATAGCAATCATTAATGGAGTGTTCTACAAGAATATTTCAAGGTTATATATATTATATCATTATCAGTAAATTGAGCTATTAAACGTTATTTTATGAAAATACCTTTGGAACAACGTAACCATCCATAATTTCATCTTTCATATTATAACGAAGCATTGCAGGCGCTTTAAATAATAAATAAATAAAATAGAGTATAAAAAAATTAGCGATAAATAAATCGAATAAAATGAAATATAAAGAGATATTGACTATACCAGGTGGAATGATCCTTAAAGTTTCTTTAAAGACACATTCTAAGTATTTCAATTGTTCAATTTCATCAAAAGTTGGAAAATGATTACGATCAGTAAATACTTCGAGTACTTCTTTACGAAGACGATCTTGAATATCAGGATTTTTTGCGAGGAAGTATAGAGTCCATGATAATGAAGTACTAGTAGTCTCATGTCCAGCTATGAGTAATGTCATAACCTTGATATAAATTTAAAGATTTAAATTTAAAAATTTAAATAAAATTTTAATAAATTAAATAAATGTATAATATTTTAATAATTTAAATAGATTTTTACCTGACTAATTAATTCTTCATGTGTTAATTGTTCATCAACAGGTAACTGCTCATTTGCTATTACCAATAAAGACAATAAATCTTTTCTTCGAACAGTAGAATTTTTTTGATCAGCAATTAATTTTTCAGAAATATTTCTAATTTCTTGAGGCAATCATAAAGTTGTTTGTAATAAGGAATTGGGAGTTTCCTGATAAACGACAAATTTTCTTCAAGAGCCCTGTATAAAGGTGAAGGATTGCGATTAACTAATGTTTTATATGCTTGAGCTAATTCAGAGTCTGAAGTAGTAGAATTGAATTTATAATTAAATCCTATTTTAAATAATGCGAATATGATTTTATTAGAAATGTCATTAGTAAAATTAACGTGTAGAATAAAAACAGGATAATACATACCAACAAGACCAATAACATCTAAAGTTATTTTTGGAATTATTGCAGTGATCGTAATTCTCTCCTCTTTTTTATCACCAATTTGTTTCATCCAGAAATCTTTTAATTTATGACCAGCTTGAACAAATGTTGGAACCATTTCCTTAAATAAGTCATAAGAAATAAGTACAATATGATTTCAATATAATTATTAACATTGATGATCGTAAAAGAATACCTTGACATTACTAAAAGCGAATGAAGGATTCATCATTTTTCTTTGTCGTTTATGAGAATCACCTTGAGCAAGCAAAATACCTTCACCAATAAATTCTTTAGCCATTTCTCTATTGGGAAAGTACTTTGGATGATCATAAGGACGATTTATCAATACTTGTTGGACAATTTTTGGATCGGAAATCAATAGATATGGTTTGTTAAATAAGTCATGATATCGAACAATCCCACCATATTGTTTTGCTAAGTAAGAAAGGGCTTCACCCATTTCTTTATTTAAAAAAGTGGCATAATGTCCAATAATGAAATTGTCAAGAGGTGGGCCAGGGATTTTACGTAATGGAGACAAATAAAAAGGATGAATATAACATTTGTACAAAGCGTAGCTAATAAATGCAAGAAATGCGACTAAGTAGTAATCCATTTTAGAGTTTTATTTGTTTGATTTATTTGATTTGTATTGGGGATCAATCCAAATTTCCCATCATTTTATATTTTTCTCATGTTAGTGATAATATCCCTTTGCGTATTTAAAGAGCCGAGCGTAAATATTCTGCCGATAACATGATTTATTGATTCCAAGGATTTATTCTGTAGAGTAAATTGGGCGTTGCGTGACTAATACATACGAAAACACAAGTATATATGTACATATAAAGTAATGTGTTGAAAATAATTGGCTGAGGAATCGGACGGATTTCCCGAGAATAAGCTAATTTTTGCTAATTTTGGCAGCATCTCCTACAAGTCTTTGCTGAGTTTGAATTTGGACTCTTTGTATTCACGTCATATGTATCTGCATGATAGTTAATTTGTTTAAATTATCCGGTCATCAACGCAGTATTTCTGAACTTGACAAATCTCGCCTAGATTTGCTATCACATGACAGAAGATCGTACGAACGTACGCAAATATTAATGCAGTAAAGATGTTTCAGAAACTTGAACTAAAACTCATAATAAAAATAATTTCAAAACCTAAACGAACGAATTATGTGTCTAAAGTTTTGCGAGGAATAAATCTGCTTATGCTAAAAAATATATATATTATGATTCATGCCGAATACCTAAAAATAAAATTCATTACAGTTAAAACAAGATTTATGCACCACAGAACTCAGAAATCAATAAATGGACCAATATCGGAGTTTAGTGACTAAAAATTTGTCATAAATGACCTTCTAAAATAACTTGCTAATAACTAAACCGTAAAATTTATAATAAATGAATTTTAACAAGGATTTTTATAAATAAAGTACAGGAGTATGTATGCATATCAGTCGATCAAAAATTTTGAGCAACCATTATAAACTATGTTGTGAAACATTCATTGTCGTAATACATAGTGAATCATATTTTGCAATAATTATTAGTAGAAGCATAACTACGTACATATGTAAAAGGTATATGCCAGGTACGTTCGTATGTACGTATATGATACGTGCGTACTTACCTTCATTAATCTCCGAATTTTAAACTGAAAAAAATAAGTTTGCGTTAAAGATTTAAATTTTTGTGTTGTACAAACGCAGAATGTAAGACTCAAAATTCTCATGACTTAATGAATTTCTTGAGAATGATCTTTTTTTTTACATTTTGTTATTAATTTTCTTTATACAAAAGTTACTCAAACTGCAATTTATGTTCTATTACAGAATCATTGAGAATTTATATAGTGATATAATTTCCTGTTGGTATACCAGTAAACTGTGAGCTTTTCTGTAATTTCAATCAAATCTTTTCTAACCCAATTTTTGTAGATTTTCTACCCATCTTTTATAACACTTCAATATTACTGTAACATTGTCTTCGGTTTTAATGCTATTTTTATTGTCTTTATACTTAATAAAGGTTGAAATTTCAAAAAACAAAAAAAGAAATTTTTATTTTGATTTTTTTTTAATATATTTGTATTGATACGGAGACCAAATTTAATGTAACCTGCCACAGATTTTCTTATAAATTATTACGGCATGGCAAGCTATTTGGTAACCATATAAAATGAAATTATGTAAGTTCCTTCCGAAAATGCCCTTTGTTTGGTAAATCTATTGTACATCACATTTTAGGGCCCTAATCTCTAGTTGATTTTTACAGGGCTATCCCCAAATTTCCAGGTTAGATGCGTCAGATCTAGGTCTGCGTTTAGTCCTAGCTGTTTAGCTGCAAAATTATCAGCTGGGCATTTTTGAATGGATATGATTTCATTAGTAAAATCTTTAGAACAGGGTTGCGAAATAGTGAATCCGTTTTGTAGATCGGGTTAGGGTGAAATCCGTGTTTTATTATGTTTTTTATTATTAAAAGCGGATTTCACCCTCATAACTCAGGCTTCACCCTGTCGTAAATTTTTATGATCTTGGGGCAAAATCGGTCAAGTCCGATCCATCCGACCATGATTCCGATGCTCTCCGACGTATCCCGACCGGAATTTTGGGACCCCCCCCCCTTGTATGAGTTATCTCGAGTTATGTTATTCAATTAGGGTAGCTGCGCGACATGCGATGCCGCACATGACCAGTACAATCACGTGTGCTAGGTAAGGGAAAACTTGTCACCGGCTTTCAATTATATTTTTGCTGGTCTCAATCTATTTGATTTACCTGACTTATACAAATGTAATTGAAAAGCCCGATAATTGTTAAAGTGAATAGAATTTAAATGATTATGTTAATTATACATGTATTTTTTTAGAAATACACTATTAAAGGAAACAAATTAAATTTCATGCTGATTACATTCTTCCCTATACGGAAATTGGTACAAATTGGCGTCGGATAGGCATGGGACTTTGTGATACTATAGTTGCTGCCCAAATCCCAAACTATTATAGTTTGGGTTTGTCCACGCCCAAATCCCAAACTCTGGTCAAACTATTTCTCAAAAACTTTGTTAATAATTCTTATTTAAACAATTGATATATATTCTTATAACTATATATAATATATTTGCAAAATATTAAAATTATTTGTTTGATTTAATTTTCTGTAAATAACAATTGTTTTTTTTGAGTTTTGAGTTTGTCCGGTTTGTCTGGCAAGTATATGTGATACAGGTCAAGACCCGATTTGTACAGGTATGTACGAATTGGTACAGATTCCGTGGACTGCGGTGGACCATATGCTTCTGCCAATTGGATCGTAAGTGACTCAGGTTTTGCAGCAGTTTGCTAGTTGATGCTTGGCATAGTTAATGAATATGAGTCCACATTTTATCACGATAGTGACATGGCTATTAAAACAATAAATTTACATAATCAATATGAGATAATCAAGCTAACTGCATATAAAGTATAACTTTGTAAGGTATTTTTTTTTGTTAAGATACACAGAAGTTTTATTAGTAGAATTATGAGATATTGCTCTTTTTTTTAAAAAATAAAAATTATTTACTGATCCTTCGCTCTTCACGAAATGAGCCAACACCATATCACCAATCAACACCTGTATAATGCATATATGTGTTATTTGAATGTGTTATTTCATATATAATGATATACTTGCTATCCTTTGCCGTAATGTTACGAGAAAAATTCGAATAGTGTAGCAAAGGCTAAAATCTGGATGTATTGAATTGTTACTTTTTTTTTATTAGTTGAAATTTTTAGTGATAGATTAGCAGTAACAAATTAAAATCAAAAGTATAGAAAGATATTTAGAAGTTTTAAGAATCAAAAGAATTTTAAGAATTTTATACTCGAGTTTACAAAATCCTCTTGCTATTTATTAACTACAGTGTGCAGTTAAAATTGTGTCTATTGTATTAAAGGCACTGTTAGTTACTTTAAAAAATTTTATT
This sequence comes from Gigaspora rosea, assembly GCA_003550325.1. Lineage (NCBI taxonomy): Eukaryota > Fungi > Glomeromycota > Glomeromycetes > Diversisporales > Gigasporaceae > Gigaspora > Gigaspora rosea. The sequence continues at coordinate 224,093 of QKWP01000380.1, read as the reverse complement.
ACCTTAGTCATTTTTCAGTGACTTGCAGCATGTTTTTATGGAAAAGCCATTGTGGTTTATATCAGTAATGGTGAAAGGTGAATTAGTTTGTATTAAAGGTGTCATAATTTCTATTGTGAATTTCTATAAAAAATTATATTATGAACCTACTGACAAATATACGTTTTAGGGCTAAGTTTGTATCAAATTTATTGTAGCTTCTATCAATAATTACTGTAAAAATTCTCATGGAAGTCTTGCTCGTTATTCTATCAATCATAATATGGGTCCTGTTAATAGTGATCAACATTTAAAAAAAATTAATACCTTCACTTTCATAGCTCATTTCTCAATGAATATTGAGCTATCTTGATGATTTAATATTCATAAGAAAGCCTATGTATAAATATTAAATCATTAAGATAACATTGAAATATGAGCTGTGAAAGTAAAGGCATTAATTTTTTTTAAAATATCGACTACCTTATTTCTATTAATGGCCACCCATATGTGGATAGGATTGAATTAGTTCCTGTTGAAATTATTATATTATCTATTATGAGTTACTGTCATAAACCTTACTATTCTGGCGAGACACAATATGTAACTCACTAACACATATTACTAACGTTATCCATATCTCAGTTAATTTCAAAGATACAAATGTGCACATAATGAACAGAAGTCTACTTGTTAAATTTCAAAGATACAAAGTGCATGTAATAATTGAAAGTATTTTTTAAAAATAAAAAATAAATATAAATAGTTGATAACTGATTATTAATTTATAGATATTACGACATTAAATTTTCACATGGTCTGACTATGGTTTTTGGATATTTTATGCTTAAATAAGTTACTAAAATTAGAATTAGAACAAATGAGAGCAGATTTGTAAATTTGAGTTTCATGAACTTAAGTGCACCATTTTACTGTGTTAATAATTAAGATCAATTTATTCAGTAAATTAAAATTATATAGCGAATATTTCTGCCATTTTAAACTACTATACAATTAATAATTAGTTATGTTAGATTGTATTATACAAAAATCTTAACTCTTCCAAAAACGAATAAATGAAAATTATTACTCCTACCAAAAAAGTATTTTGCAAAACAGTATAGTGGACTTCATAAAAGTTAAAGCAAAACCTCTTCTACATTTCATGTCATACATTCCATGTGATCATACTAGTATATGTTTTCACCATCTTTAACTATACTTTTAATTAATAGCATCATATTTGCATTATATATAATTAACAATCAGTGACATCAATTTTACATCATAAAGCACAACTACATATGGGGTTATATGCAAAAATCTTATTTCTTTCTAAAAACGAATAAATAAAATTTATTACTTCTACCAAAAAGGATTTTGTGAAAATCAGCATATAGTACTAGTATTGAACTGTTACATAGCTTCTCACAATCTTGAACTATACCATAAACAGAAAAAATAGGATAGCCATAATGTTTTCTAAAACAAAAAAAAATATAGACTACCAAAAAGTTGAACAGAACCATCCCTCCATATTTATGTGATTATACTGGTATGTTGATGTAAATGTAAATCGTACAGTACTATTGTATATTTAGATAATTTTTTCATATAAAAAGCAAAATAAATATTTCAATAAATTGTTTTATTATAAAAAAATTGAAAAGAGAATTGCTATTTACTAGTATGATCATGTTTCTTGTATAACAAGAATATGTATAGGGATAGTTTCCTTGATATCAACTATTCTGTTTTTTGAAAAAACCTTTTTTAGTAGGAGTAATAATTTTCATTTTTCCAATTCAGGCAGGAGTTATAGTGATTTTGATAGCACGAGATTACAACATGTGTATATTTAAGGCCAGACAATTTAATTCAGTGGTTCACGTTACTGCTTCTCTCTTTTTATCTTCCCCTATTTACTTAGGCTATTCAAAGTTGATTCTTTGGTTAACATTACTTTTCAAGGACTCTTGGGAGAAGGGAAAGGGGTAAAATGAAACAAATATATGAAATGAACATATAATAATGAACAAAAATGGGCCAATTTCATTGGTTGATATAAATAAGGTGACTGTGAGAGTTATCCAGCGTTTTGATTGGCTGTTCATTTTCGGGAGATGGGTAAAACTTCAGCTGAGGGGTGATATTAACCAAAAAATTAACTTCAAATGGCCTTATAGAAATTACTTAATAAATTCGACAAAGAATCTGATTGGTTATTTGATCAGACAAACCAATCAAATTCTTTTATTGGATCCATGATGGATATATGTGTTTAAATATTTTTAGCAAAGTTTTATCGAATATATAAATTACATGATTTGCAAACTATTTCAGTAACAATGAAAGTGAGTTATTGTATTGGAATTATCATAATTTTCATTATAGTTTCTATAAAAAAATTATGTTACAAACCTACTCAACACATAACACATTTTGAGGTTGTGTTTGCATCGAAATTATTTTGATTCCTATTATAAATTATTGTAAAAATTCTTATACAAAGTTTGCTCGCAATTCTAATAATCACAATTTATGGTTAGAGTTGAATTTATGTAGTTCACATTGAAATTTTTATAGTTTAGTAGTTTCTATCATGAGTTACGGTATTACTATCCAGTTGGAAGATACCAGACCCACCAGTAAGAGCTATTAGAATAGTAAACAAAGTGGACATCATATGATAATATTATAGGGTCAATATATAAATCACACTTGGATCTTTATTCATAAAATGAGAACAAAGTCTAAAATACATGCAAGCCAGATACATTGGTCTTTTATACAATGTTGACAACCTAGAATTCTCTCCTTCCTGAGACATCCATTGAGTTAACTTTCTTTTGATATTACTAATCTTTAATTTCCTTAATACCAATAAAACTTTTCCTTCACGACTCTACCCAATTCAAGTCTTAAAGCTGAAGTATAACCATTCTACATTCCCATATTATTACTCTTTCAGACTAGAAAATTATTGACAATACGTGAAAGCCTGATATTAACATAAGCAATTTGAAGGACATGTAGACTATACTTTTTAATTGGGCATGGGATACTTAATATCATTATCGGGTGTGTTTGAGATATTGACATAAGGCAATAACATAGATAGGTATAGGTGTTAGTATAGGTGGCATAATTTAGGAAAGGATAAAGAATTATTATCATGGAACAGTTTAAGGCTTAAGGATAATTGATAGAATTTGATAGTACAGAAATAAAGTAATAGAGGTAATAATCATAAAGGAGATTTCAGTGCAGAAAAATTTTTAATAGTATAACAATAGTTACAAATCTTACTATGTGTTGCATAATTTCTGAAGAACTCTTGCACTTAGCAAAAGAGGTACAAATAAATGATGAGATATATAATAATTTGAAAATAGAAAAGGTGAAATAAAAATATAATTTGAGTGACTCATGTAATTATGCGATCAATCAGGGTTATTACGGGTGAACAGTATTAATAAGATCAGGTACAAAAAGTACAGTTGCATCTAAAGTAGCTAACCTATATAAAGTAGTACCTGACTAAATTAAGCCCCATCTTCATGCATACATTAAGTTGAAACTTTAGTCAGTTGCTACTTTAATTATACAAAGGAAATCGGTTTTTTGTCAATATTCTAATAATTGCTTATCTATATCTTAGTTAAATGAAACCAATTCAATTCAGTAATTTACATTATCCCTTTCTATTAGTAAATATTTTTGAAAAACATGGTAATTTTAGCTGGAGAACTTAATGCCAGACAGAATTAAAATTAAAAATTGCAAGATTCTGAAACTTTCTGAAGAGAAATTAAATAAGCAAGTGAAGCCTGATAATTTCTAATCAAGAAAAAATTTTAAAGTTTATATATATATTCCACTCCTCTCTTTGAGAAAGGAATGTGACATAAACCACTGAATTAAATTGGTCTCACCTAATGTATATTGAATAATGGTATAGAAAATATATTCGTGTTAAAAATGACATTTTATATTGTAATTGACTAATAGTATAGAATTCTTTTTTTGAAATTATGCCTGTTTAGTATTGTTAATTAATGCGTGCATGATCTGATTTTGAATAAAATCTTATTAAAGTGATTAATACATAATAATATCAAATAGTAACTTTTATTATGTTATATTATGATCTTGTACTCCTAATAAGGGTGCTATATAATCAATGTTTAATGGTTTTCAATTGCTATCACTTTTCTATTTTTGATTTGCTATATCCAAAAACTGTAATCAGACTGTGAGAAAATTTTAAGTTATGATGATTTATTTAAATCTTTAATCATTGAGACATATAATCATTTACTTGTAAATATATTTGTTATATCATATTAATAATTAGTTGTCATTCATTTATATATATATTTTTTCAAAAAAATTGACTTACGTTAGTTATGCACACTTTGAATTTTGATTTAAAAAAACATCTTCTGTTCGTTATGCGCACTAGTATCATTTAATTTAGATTGAGATATAGACAACATGCGTTAGTGAGTCACATACTGTGTATTGCCAGAACAATAAGGTTTATATTAGTAAATTTTGAAATAATTTCAATGCAAACCCTAACTATATATTTTGATCATTAAAATAACAAGCAAGTTTTGTATAAGAATTTTTTATAGTAATTCTTGATAAAAGCACAATGATTTTGTTGCAAACTCAACCTTAAAATGCCAAGTAAGTTTGTAACAGAATCTTTATAGTAATTCATAATAGAAATTTTAATACATACTAATTCACCTTTTTATTATTACTGATATAACCTACAATAGCTTATCCATACTTACATGATGCATGTTGTAAGAGTAGTGGGTATTAGGTATATAGCTAAAAACCACTACCAATACCACTATTAATTAAACCAATATCTTTTAATTATGCAAGACTTTTGAACCTTAAATTGGTAGGAAAAATGGGCATGATTTATTCAGTTCAGGTCTTAAGGTTCTTTTGGGTCTTGCCATAGTGTAATCAAATGGTAAATAGGTATTTTGGGATTTTTTGTGAATAACCTTCTGTTGGTGGTTCAAATTTACTCTACTTAGGTCACACAAAGTTGATTTTTTATTTTGCATTACATGGATTTCCAAATTCAGTACTGACAGACAGATTTTTAATTTACTGCAAATAGAATAATGTTCACATTTAGGTTGTACAAGGACAATTTTTTATTTAGTACATATGGTCCGGTGCAAAAAGATTTGTATCTCAAGCACTAAAATTAATTTTGTCCATATAAAAAAGTTCTTCAATTTTAATAATTTATTTATAATTTTTTTATGCCAAATAAAGTAGGTTCTGGGCTATCTTTTGATATATTTTTTGTTATTTTATAAATAATTTGTTGAGCAATAAATTTTTGAAAAAATCCTATTAAATTAAAAAAATCCTATTAAATTAAAAAAATCCTATTAAATTAAAAAAATTATATTTTTTTAAAAAAATTTTAGATTTTAGGCATTTTTGCAAGATATATATAGTTTAACAGTATTGTACTATGCAAGTGCATAGCCCTGCATATGCTGAATATATGGTTAAAATTTTCGCTTAATTGGATCAGTAGTTGTCGAGAAATAAATTTTTAAAGTTTAATACCCAATTTACTATGTAGTACAAAAGTTGTACAAAAATTACTATATAATTTTGTACAACTTTGTACTACATAGTAAAATGGCATTAAACTTTAAAAATTTATTTCTCGATCCAATTAAGCTAAAATTTTAACCATATATTCAGCATATGCAGGCCTATGAACTTGCTTAGTACAATACTGTTACACTACATAGCTTGCGAAAATGCCTAAAATCTAAAATTTTTTAAAAAAAATCTATTTTTTTTTAATTTAATTGAATTTTTTCCAAAATTTATTGTTCAACAAATTATTTATAAAATAACAACAAAAAATATATTAAAAGATAGCCCAGAACCTACTTTATTTGGCATAAAAAAATTATAAATAAATTGTTAAAATTGAAGAACTTTTCTATATGGGCAAAATTAATTTTAGTGCTTGAGGTACAAATCTTTCTGTACCGGACTATACATGAAATTAAAAATTAGGCCAGCAGTCATAGTTTCTTGTTAGTCCTATTGGACAATCATGGGAAATTAAGGTCTTCATCAGGTGACACTAGATTAAAATAGCAGAAAAAATATATATCAAAAAATCAAACAATTGGCACAATTAGGATCTAAACAAAAAAAGAGAAAATTGAAAAATGGGACGATAGGTAATGCAAGAAAAAAATCAACTTTGTGTGGCCTTATATAATTTTTTATTCTAGTCACAATAGTTAAAAGGCTCTAATGCAATTATTAGTATTATTAATGATCGTTACATAAACAAGGGCAAAATTAGATGGTATAGGCGATTAATTTAACAATGGACAATAGATTAGATTAATTGATTAATAAATCAGGTAATTAAGGTTTAATCGATTTATAATTTTATAAAAAGGCGATTAATTTGATTTCTTTTTTTAACTGGGTTATACTAAACAAAATTCAAAGAATGGATTAAAAGTAACAACTAACAACACGACCTAGAATCAGTATTGGAAATTTCAGACTCAAATACTATTCTCATAAGAACAGTATATTAGCTACAAGTGTTCTTAACCAACTGGTTAGTGTTCTCACTTAAAAAAAAAAAAAATCACCAATAAAGTAGTTATTATTGTTGCTATTATAGCAAATTAAAATCCCATTTATCAAAATTAAATAAAAATTTTTATCAATTTTTGGTTTTGGTATAAACTTATATAGCTAATTATTATACTTATAAGAACAATATTATTATTTTACTGTTCTCAAATAATTTTTTAATAGTGAACAGTAAAAAAATTTTACTGTTCACAAATTTATAACAGTGTTCTCATAAGAACTCTAAGAACTCTAATTTCTTACACTGCTTAGAGTAACAAATATTCTACAGATAAAAGTTAAGTTTAATAAGTGATATATTACAACAATTTTGGGTTAAAGGAAAACTTAATCAGAGCTAACACTTCTACTCTTATTTTGTTACAAATTAATTTAACCTTAACTACATACTGTAATAATATTACAACCTTAATAATATCAGTGTTTTGACGAAACTCAAATTTGCAGATCAAATTGGGCAAAGTAGGTTGGAGTGTTTTGGACTTATAGAGTGAAACTAAAATTCCTTGGTGCAAAATGTTTCGAATTTGAAAGTTAGTTTACCCAAAACACTGAAACAAATATAAATCACATTAATTCAATACAAACTAAATTACCCACAAACTCTGGTCACTACAATAGTAAGTTCTATTTCTGCTTTTTAGATTTAACCTTAACTGATAAAGAATCATTAAAAGAGTAAAAAGAGTAAATTCCATACTGAATTTTTACAGTAACTCAAGATAATAATTACAATAATTTGAATACGAACTAACTTAACCTTATACTGAAGTAGCAAATAAGTTCTGTAACACCTACAATTGTGATAATTATTTAACAAAAAGCAAACTAATTCAATCTTAACAAACTTAGTTATCAAAGAAATTCATAATAATAATATCTCGGGTTGTTGGGCATTAGTGGATTAATCCTTGATAGTAATAATGGAAATATATGACTGAAACTAATCAGTTGCATAAGCAGCTAAAGGATCAATCCACTAATACAAGTAACAAAGATATTAAATGATCAAATATCTTTTTTCTTTAAAACATAATAGCACTATTGTAATATTTGTAAAAATAATAAAATTGGGGTATTTACTTAATAAAATTTTTATGGTAAAAGAGAGCTATTTGTTCCAGTATTCTGAAGTTCATTTTGTTTGTGTTAAAAACAGTATATATCTGAATCTAATTGTTACCATATGGCTGTTCATACTGGACCTGTGCTGTGTCACATGCTGTGCAGCTACCTTATTAATAAGTCAAATTTGTTACTATTAGTAACACAAATAGGGATTGAAAAAGATAGAAATAAAATTCATATATTATCAAAAATCTTTAGAAATAGAATATATCATGGACAAAGTTATGTATAAAAATAGAATTGGAGTTAAACAAAATGCATTTGAATACTGTGTTACGAAAAGATCTGTTGAAATAGAAATGTTGGTAAAATAAATAGCCCTTGACATTGTTTCAGCATGGAATCGAGATTGAGAATGATACACATCAGGCATACATTCATTATCAAAAACCTGTAGGATGCTCTCAATATAGAAATGGATGAATATCTAGTATTTAAATATTATAAAGAATCTACTAAAAAAGACTACTCAGGTGTTAATGTTTTAGCATTGCAATTATCTGTCAATGAAATATCTGCACTTGATATTTGTTATGAAAAATGAGTAAAATTTGAAAAGATAAACAAGAGGCATTCCTTTATTATTAAACATCTGCTGTTATAGGATATTAATTTCATAATAATTGTTAGAGTTTGGAATTTCATGCAAAACTTGATTTAAATTATGTGCATACGCAGTATGTGCTTACAACATTAGATCAGTGACATGTAAATTCTGTAATCACGAAAAATCTCAATAAGCATGTGACTTTGTTAAGCTTGTACATTAGTGGTAGCTTACCCACAAAAAATTTTACCCTCCACATAATTTTGACCGATCAAATTTTAAAATCAGGTGTAACATGATAGTCAAAACAAATGTATTTGTAAAAAGTTGTGAGTAAAAATCAACTTTGTTATAGTTAGGGTTAGAGTAAAAACAAAATAGGGTTAGAGTTAAGTTTATTAGTAAAATTTTACAAGGAACATTTTAAGTTAGGCCGCAGAAGGTGGTTTCTTAATTAAAATTTTAGAGCTATTCACATTTTTTTGTAAAAAAGTTGTTTCACTTTGATTTCTATATTACACCTGATCCTAAAATTTGATTGGTCAAAATCACGTGAGGGTAAAATCTTTTGTGAGATAGCTATAGGCGTTAAGCTCATACTGTGAGATCAGCTACAATTATTGCAGATCACGTTGATTTTGTCTTTTATGGTTAGTCTAATATTTTGGTTGTTTAAGGGCGAAGTTTCATTTTTGGTTTTTTTGGAATAACAGTAAGTGATAAATTATATGATAACCAGCCAATCAAATTGTAAAAATTTTATAAACCCAAAAATTCTTTATCGTTATAGTGATACCGTATATTGCTGAAAATAAGCTACCTCCTAAAATAAGCTACCCCCCAGTTTTGATCCAAAAACGTCAAAACACCTTTGACCCGAAAATAAGCTACCTCTTTGTCGCACCAATAGATATTTAACAAAATTTTTAGTTCCGAAAATAAGCTACCCCACGATCGATAAACGTTGCTACATAGTAAAGTCTAAATTTTACTATGCAAATCGATCAAAGTCGCATAAGTAACCTTGTTTAGCAGATCAAAATACGCGTACCCTAAAAATTTCATAAAAATCGGAGAACTATTTATTATTTGACTTTTAATTTTTACTTTCAATAGTTTTTTTTACAAAAAAAAAACCGTTGAACGTAAAAATTAAAAGTCAAATAATAAAAAGTTCTCCAATTTTTATGAAATTTTTAATGTACGCGTATTTTGATCTGCTAAACAAGGTTACTTATGCGACTTTGATCGATTTGCTTAGTAAAATTTAGACTTTACTATATAGCGATTATAATCGATCGTTTTATAAGTTACCCCTAATTTTTTTCTGCATGTTTATTTATTGTTTATAACATATTTATTTATTGTCTACAGCATATTTATTTATCTATTTTACTTGTTAGAGTTTGTGTTCGAAAATAAGCTACCCCTTTGTTGTGCTTTAAATTACTTAAAATAGTAAATAACCTGAAAATAAGCTATCCACGGTTTTTTTTTATTAAAAATTGGCAAAAAAAGGTAGCTTATTTTCGGCAATATACGGTAATATAAAATTTTTAAATATTACTATATGCTGTATATAGTATATAAATTTGTCAAAATTATACTATTTACTTATAAAATAATAAACATTTCTAAAAGATTAGTGGCTTTGAACTTTATAATCAAATAATGCAATAGATATAAATTTAAAATAATGGTATATTTTTTTGATTCATAGAATTTATTTTCTCGGGTTTAAATATTTTAGTTTCCTAAGTTATAATAGGTATATGTGTACATAATTAATTGCTTTGAATTAATAAATTCTTTAATTTTATTGCGGTACTTTGCAATATATGTTGCCTAGTTTTCCCTATTTGCAGAGCAGCAATGCTAATGCTTGTATAACTTTGGATAGACAACAAGGTGTCAAATTGACTGAGTATTACCATATTTACTCGAAAAAAAATCACCTGTACATTATTTCGAGGGGATGTGCATTATTTTGAATATGCGCATAGACATTATTTTGGGGTAAAGGTCTAATTTCTAAAAAATTGCATATTATATATGTGTGATAAATTAAAAACACGAATTTTTTAATTTTATATATAGCCTTTCCGATCTAAGTCAGATTTTTTGACTAAAAAAATTTTTATTTCTGCTTGTCAATTGAATTTGTTATTTTAGCAGATTATTAATTTAGCATTTGGAATATGCGATATATTGGGATGTAGATTGGTGTTATTTCGAAACCAACATGCTATTTTAAGAAAATGCAAATGCCCATGTGCATTATTTCGAGTAAATATGGTATAAGATGAGGGTTAATTAAAATGTTTGAAAGAAATATCTGATATAATGATAAGCAAATATTAAAATTTTTAGAGTATTACACAAGGGCTTGAAATTTTATTAGTTACTGACTAATAATTTTAAATTTGAATAAGATACTGTTAAATTACCAGTAACTTGCCTTTTTAGTAACTTAACAAAAAATTTTATAAATTATCATAATCACCTGTTTTTGTAAAATTTTCATAACACATTAATGTGTTAGCACGCAGTGTTGAAAATCTGGTTTGAAATTTATGTTCTCATGAGAACATGTTTATTAAATTTAATGTTCTCAAAAATTTTTTTATGTTCTCAATTAGAAAAAAAATTTTTCTTTAACTCTCTCTTCTCTTTTTCTTTCTCTTTTTCATTCTCTTTATTTCTTCTCTCTTTTTCTCTCTCTCTTTCTCTTTTCTCTCTCTCTCATTCTTTCTTACTCTTTCTTACTTTATTTTCTTTCTCTCATTATTTTCTCACACTTATACTTTTATACATTTAGTTATTTTTTAATTTTTATTTCTAATTAATATATTTAAAAATTATTAATAAAAAATACAATTTATTTAACAAACTATATAAACAAAGCTAAGTTATCATAAAATAAGATTATAACTTAATATATATATATTTTTTAAAAAAATTAATATTTGAGGTTTTTGAGCAAACTCTTTCCGCTGATCCACATTTCCAAAAATATCGTAAAACAAATTTCATTTAATACCCAAAATACACACTAGTAAAGGCACTAAACTTGCATAAGATAAAAGAAAAGTTACCCAAAATAAACAGTAGTTTAGTAAACATATTTGGAACTAGCTCTTACAAATAACACACTATCAAAAAAATTTAATTTTTTGAGAAAATTTTTGAAGAATTTTTGGAAACTGGCTGAGACCCTGTATTGCAGATCTGTTTTGTTCTGATCAAATTACACGTAAACAAAAACAAATAGATATTACCAAACGGGTAAACAAAGAAATCACGTCCGAACAACCAAACTAATCAAATAAACAAATACGTCCATTTCAGTCACGTGTACACAACATTGAACTCTAAATATAGATTTCTAGAAAGTTCTAAATGCAGATGGAGATAATCACTACACAATTAGATGCAGTTAGAGAATTATTAAGCAACCAGACTGATAAGATTTTGAAGGCTATCCCAGCATTAAGATATGAAACAGGCAACAAAAAACAAGAAGAGTTCATTATTAAATTTATGAACATTGCACACCCATCAGTGGAATCAGCTATTCTGCGAATTTTAGAGTTACAAGAGGCAGAAATTAAGAAACAGAAACAAGTAAATGAAAAAGCACTACTTAAAGAAAAGGAAAGAGAACTTCGCCTACAGGAAGAAAAAGAGAACCAGTTAAAAAAGGAAACTTTAGAAAAGGAATTAGCGGAAAAAAAGAAAATACTACTGGTACTTTCAGAAACAGGCTGCCTAGATTATGGCACTGAGGAACAACTTAGCAGTATTATGAATATAGAAGAAGAGAAAGATCTATCTGAAGACGAAAAGGATATATATGGGTCAATACATGCTCTGAAAAATAGGTTAAATTTAAAGTATGAAGGGAAAGGTATAACAGGACAAACAAACGTGCCTATAGTCAAGTCAAACAAAGGGAAAGAAGTATCGTATGTGCTGAAAAATGCCAAAAAAAGTATAATAGAGGTCTTTTACCCTAAACATAATATGGACGAGGAGACGAAATTAAAAAGGACCAAAATCACTTTCTGGGACATGCCTGCAAAGGGTAGAACAGACAATCTGTTTAAATTCATTAATAACTTTGGCCAAATAGAAAATTCGTATCGCATAGTCAATAGAGCCGGTCATGCTAAACTCAAACTCGTAGTATACTTATTTTCTAATAAAGAAGAACAGCTTTAAAGTACTTGGGCAATTCCACACAATAATGAATTGCTAACTCATATGACTATTGAAGAGAATGGAAAAGAAGTACTAAAATCTAGAAGGAAAATAACAGCAAAACTTTCTGGCCTACTACGTACTACAAATAAAGTAATCTTGTGGAGATAGCTTAAACATGCTAAGGCCAAGATGGTTCATATTTTTCAAAACAGAAATGGTTATCAAAGGGGATCAGCTCTAGTGGAATTTGAAAATATAGAGGACAAGCAAAAGGCACTTAAAACAAGAATCAAATACTTTAATTCAATACTTAGTTGGATATATAAAGAACTAGATAACTTTACTATAAAAGAAAGTCGAGAAGAGAAACCTATCACTTCAAATAATCGTTTTATAAAAGAAGTAGAAAGTAAGAAAGAAAGTAGAAGTACGGAAAAAAATGTATCTACATTACAAACCAATATTAATAACAAAGACTTACTCTTGAAATTTTAAGCAGATTAACCCGACTAGAAGAGTCACATAGATTTAATAATCATGAGGGCTCAAACTTTTCCTCAGCACACAGAAGCAACCATTCATACAAAAAAAGGTTCTCATATAGAGAACAGGCAAAAGACAAGAATTGGCCAAATTACTCCTAATGGTAGCTGTGGGCATCCTAAAGAAAACTGGCAGTAAAGCAGCAATTGCTGGGAAAAAAAAGAGGAGGGGACAAATAATCTTTTGATATTTGTATTTCATAACATTAATGGGATTAAATCAAACAAAACAAAGTTAGAGAGCCTAGTTGATTTGATGGGTTTAAAAGAAGTGGATATAGTTGGATTGTGTGAAACAAACATTCAAGAAAAGGAAGGTAAATGGTTATTAAATAAGGATGAAAATTATAGGGACTTTTGAGCATCAGCAGAAGAAGATAAGAAGAAGGGTTTAGGTGTAGCAATAATTATACACAAAAAAATTGAGAAGCACATAGCAAAAGTAATAAGATGGTCACCCTATATGATCGAAGCAAATATAGTATTCAAAAATGAAGTCAGGTACCTTTTCGTCGTTTATATCCCATCTAACAATAAAGAACAAGAGAAAGAAATATGCAAAAACGTATTTAAGAGAGTTGAGAATATACAAAAGTGTAGTAAAACAAAGGTTCTAATTATGGGTGATTTTAATACAGAGGCTAATAACAATACGTTAAATAGTAAGAATCCAAATCCAGGTCCTAACAGGAAAATTGTATTACAAAAGCTATTAGATAGAGGCTTTAAAAACAAATTTATGCATTTAGACACAGGTGTTAGTAGCACTACATGAAAAGGTCTAACCAAAGACTCGGAAATTGATTACATTTGGTTATCACACAACTGGCATGTTGATTTAGCAAAATGCAAAATACAGGAAATGAGCTTATATACAAATAGTGACCAGCACATGGTATTTGCCTTGTTATTTGCCAGAATTCATGTTTCTAGCCAAAATAGTGCTCAAAGACAGAGAGCAAAAAGCAAAAAAATTTGTATTGATACAAATAAAATTCAAGAAGAGGATTGGATTACTTTCGCAAAAAGTAAAAAAATTTGTATTGATACAAATAAAATTCAAGAAGAGGATTGGATTACTTTCGCAAAAAGAACGGACAGGATCTTAAGTCCAAAGTAGAAAATCAGAAGAAAACAAACAGTGAAAGTGCTAGAACAGAAGAATTGGCCCTTCAAGAAGATTTGGATAATAAATGGGATTGGTTAGAATCAAGTATAAGAACAGCAGCAAACAAAATCCTACCAAAAAAAAGTTTTACTATAACAAAAACTAAAGAACCTAGTGAAGAACAAACTCATGTATGTGAAAATTGTCCAAACAGCTAAACAAACTGTATAGAAAAAGTAAAAAATATATAGGACAAGCATTAAATAACAAAGATAAAAAAGAGTTAGAGAGCATATTGAAAGTAATCAAAGCAGAATTAGAAAAGGACTTAAAATGAGATTGATTTATGGTCAGATGAAATTCACAAACACTTGGAACTTATAGCTAAACTGGTTAAGAAAGTATAGAACAAAAAAAACATGTTACTTGAAGAATCCAAGATTAGGGAGAGTATAGAAGAAAGGTGTGACAGAATAGTCACGAATCAAAAATTAATACTAAATAGCATTTTAGAAAGGCTGACCAAAAAAATTAAGATAGATAGAGTTTGTAAAGATGTGGGGATGACTTTATGTTATATACAGAAGAAAAAGAAGTTCTTGACCAAGTGGAAATACATTTTAAAGAACAATTTAGAAAAAGAAAGATTGATGTTAGAAATCTAAAACAAGAATAGCAGGAGCAATATAAACCAAAAGAGGATATAAAAGAAGAATGGTACGACCAAGTACTAAGTGAAATTACTTTAGAAGAATACTTTCTACAACACGCAGCGACTCAGCTCCTGGAATATCAGGTATCACATATCCTATTTTAAGGCGTCTAGGAAAGTACACAATACGGTTTTGTACTGAATTTTTGTCCAAGTATTTAGCAAGTGTCAAAATACTACAGAAGTGGAAATTGGGCCTTTTATATTCTATACCGAAAAAAGAGGAGTGGAATTTCAATTTGAACAATATCTGGCCTATCATACTTTTAGAAACAGTAAGAAAGGTTTTAAACAAGGTTCTAATGTGAAGATTAGATCGAATCTTTAAGGAAAAAAATACTGAAAGGTCCAAACTTTGCGAGTCTGTCAAGAAAAAGTACCGAAGACCCTATATATATTTTAAATTGTATAATAGAAGAGGCCAGGGAGAAGAAAAAGAACTATGGGTCTTATTCCAAGACATGCAAAAGGCCTTCGATTCTGTAAGCATGGATTCTCTAGAGTTGGCCATTAGAAGAATTAAGCTATCCGAAAATTTTTGCAAATATGTTGTAAACCTTTTCTCCAAAAGACAATTTGAAATTATAACTGCTTTTGGTAATACAAAACAAGTCATAGCCGGTGATAGTATTGATCAAGGAGAGGTGCTCTCTCCTTTGGTCTGGTGTATATTTTATGATCCTCTTTTGTGTGAGATTCAAAGGCAGAGGAAATGTGGGTACGAAGTTGAGGTAGAATAGCCTGTAGACTTGCGCACTAATAAAATTGAATATATAAAATAGTGACAAGCAGTTCTGGCTTACACTGATAATACAACCTGGATCACTAAGACCAAAGAGGAGTTAGAGAAGATGTTGGGGTTGGCTTATGACATTTACAAATTGAACAATATTAGAATTAACAAGAACAAATCAGAATTGATAGTAATTAACGGAAATCAGCAAGCATCAAGTAAAGAATGCAAAATCTGCTCTACTGATGGAACAGAAATCTGAGCAAAAGAAAAAGATAACCCAGCAAAGTTTCTCGGCATCTGGGTTTCTGAGAAAAATAGCAAAAGCTGTGGTCTAAGACTGGTAGAACAAGAAATTCAAAGCTTAACAAGGATTTAAAAAAGAAAAGGTCACACTCGGGCATTTACAATACATCAACAACAAGGTTTTAATCCCCAGAATAGGATACAGATTAAGATGTCATATAGTAAGCAAGCAGGTGTGCGATCGTTTGCACAGACTGTGGTTAATGCTCATTAAAAACAAGGCAGGGTTGGCAAGTTCTACAGCAAATGGAATTCTGCATCATCGTAATCTTGTAGGACTTAGAACGATCTGGCAAGCAAGACTAGCTTAGCAAATACCAAGTCTAATCGAAAGATTAAACAACACAGGAACAGTATGGTCAGTAACTTGGATTAGACTGAGGCAGGCTCAGCTAGATAGTAAAAGTACAGAGTGTATTCTTTCTTGGAACACTGACAGATGCAAGAGTAGTGAGTTTTGATTCAATTTCAATGCAAAGTTAGTGCAAGAAGCAAAAACAATTAAAATCAAGCTAGAGTGCAAAGAATTAGAAGAGGCGGTGAAGCTCGCAGATAAAAACAATAAAGAAATTAGGACCCTCCTAAGTATAAAGGAAAAAAAAAGTTTCTTGAAGAATAAAAGCAATCATTGGATAATAGTAGAGCAGTTAATCAGTCAAGACGGTGCACAATTGTTGACATGGTGCAACTGCAAAAACTTAGAGGCCTTAGTGGTTGTGAAAAAAAACTATTATGATTCCAAGAATAGAAGAGCTTCTATTACACAATACTAAATCAAGAGAAGTAAAGTTCCAATTTAGATTAGTGTGTGAAAACAGCTTGGCGACCCAACCTACTTTGATACCAGTTTCTAGAGACAAAAGAAAGTTGGAATGGGTACTCTTTGGTACAAGTAGAGATAAGACAGAGATAGGAAGAATCAAAAGGAAAAAAGGAGAAGTCATGGAAATTGAGCACTGGACCAATGAAAAAGAAAATGATGAGTCCCTAGTAAAATGCGCAGGGTGCCAAATAGAGGAAGAGAACAATAATGAAATGTGTCTAATTAGGAAAAAGTTCTGCGAAGGTAGAAGAGCTCTAAAAAAAGGAGTTGTCAAAAGAAAAGGGGAGAACAGAGCATTTTGGAAATTCTACTGAATTCCTTGAGCACACGTATTGTTCCACAAATCCAAGACCCAAAAACAATAAACATGAATGTAAAAGTTTTTGTCGAAACAGTAAAAAATTCACTAATTGACAAGTATATTGTAGAGCAAGATTTTAGAGTTAGGCTCAAGAAAACTGCGCAAAAACTAGCAACATTCCAGAATCTAGGTATCTACACAGATGGTTCATTAGAAGAGTCTGGAAATAGCACCCAATCATGAAAAATGGGTGTGGGATGGATCATACTGAATGAGCAGGATCAGGCCAATACAGTTACTCTAGCGCAATTCACAGGTGCAATACGAGACTGGCTATCGTCGACTAAAGCAGAACTAGGGGCAATAGGTACTGCATTGCTCATAATTCCGCAAAAGTGCAAAATTAAGATATATACCAACAGTGCAAATGCAATTAGTATGATCAAAAAAGTGCTATGTAATCAGAGAACATCAAGAATTTCAAAGCTTAAGAATGGAAGTATTCTTGCAATGATCGAAAGTTTAATTAAACATAAGAAGTTAGACATCAACTTCGTCAAAGTAAAAGGGCACAGTGGCATTTATTTTAACAAGCAGGTGAATAAGTTGGCGAAAGAAGAGTGTATGAATAGAGAAGTTATTAGTTGGAACATCGAGTGGTCAAAATTGGTAAGGGTGGTACCTAGGTGGAATCAGTTCACAATAGACACCCCTATTAGAGGGTTAATAGATAGTATTACAAATTTGTATTATAGTGTAGAATGGTTATACACTAGTAGTATAGAATATCTAAAAAGTAAGAATAATATAGAGTCGAAAATTGATTGGAAAGAAATCTGGCAGAATTTTAAAAAAAAATGCAGGATCAAGATATAGAAGTTTGCAAAGCAGTAGAGAATGGGTGTTTGATACAAAGTGTCTGAACGACTTACTGCCAACTCTTAGCTTACTGCACAAGAGGAACCCGACAATATATCCGATAGATACTTATATAGCATGCTTTCGAAAGAAAGAAGTTTTGAAACACTTAGCAAGCTGTGAACTATATGAATCCTCTGGAAGAAAATTGAGCTCAAAGCTGCGAATCTTGCCTTAGAAGAACGGTTTCTTGCCAGAGGAAGAAAGAGTAAAAAAATAAAGATACCTCTACATTGGAAAATGCAAGCAAAGAAGCAGTCTTAATCGGACTATCAAGAAATGACAGGCTTAAAAACTGCATAAATTGTATTAGAGGAATCCTTTTAAGTAACAGCAATGAAAGTATAGAACTGTGTAATGCCAGAAAAAGATATACTTATGAGCTCAGAAGGGATTTCAAGCAAATTATTTGGGTGTGCTGATGTGAGGCAGTTAATGAATGGAAGAAAAATCAAGGTATCTCAAACAAAGACAAAAGAGAAAGAGCAGTAAGAAGTAGACCACATAAGAAAATTTCATGTAGGAAAATCTTAAGAGAAGTGGAATCAGAGTACAAAGCAAAGATGAAAGAACGGTGGGACAAGGTTGAAATACTTTTGACCAACTTAGTCCAAACTAATTCTAAAGCAACATGGTCTGGGCTTTACAGACCTGTTGGTAAACAAACTTAATGCAATCTTGACAAGGATAGCGACCACCATCCAGTGACCCGAGGGAGTTTCTTCAGTGAGTTGAAGGCCTAAGGATAGGAAAAAGGTTGCTGCGGCAGATTGCATCTGGGCACTTTATAGTAGCCTGGTGAGTCTTTATTGTAGAAAAAGAAGGGTTAAAGGCAGTAGTTGGAGACCTTTGTATGTAATAACATGCGCATTCTTTAGTCAATAAAGGCAGGATCACCAAAAAAATATATATATATATTTGAGATTTTTTATATATTGTTGGAGATGTTATTGGCTTGGCTCAGCTTATATATTAAGTTTTTAAATAAGCTATTAACATCCCTCAAATGTTAAATAAATAAGTAATATAATACACTATTCTTTTTTACTATAGTAAATTTATAGATTTAAAAATTTCTCACTATAAAATTTTAAGATATAACACTAAAGTTTAAAATCATAATAACTAAAGATTTATTAAGTAATTTTCTTATAAAAATTATTATCATAGTGAGTTTAGCTCTCTAAAATTTATAATATTATATGTATACATAATAAGGACTATATTACACCAAACTTGAAATGGACAGACTAATAAACTTTATTATCTAAAATTTTTTATGATTCAAAAATGACTAAATTGTTCTCTATTTCAACTAACTAACAATTAAATACTTATGAGTTTAATTATTTTAAACTGCTATATTAATAAAAATGATTTTTTATTATTTTATATATTTACTTAGAGAACATATTTTTCAAACTTAATGTTCTCAAAAAAAATTAAATAGAGATCATCTTAAATTTTGTAAATGTTCTCAGATTGAAAGTGATGTTCTCATAAGAACATGAGAACATAAGATTTCCAACACTGTTAGCACGTATGCGCGTTAAGGGGCGCAGATTATAAACATTCTCAATAGCACGTCAACGTGCTAGGCTTAGTTGTACCGTCACGTAGCGTGTTAAACAACACGTTAACGTGCCAAACAACACATCAACGTGTTGTATATTAAATTCAAATGTATATAAACGAATGAATTTGACTTCAATAAAGATATCGACCACGATCCAACACTAATACAATACAATACAATAGAATACAAGTAGAGAAGTTTCCTTCGATTTTACTTAAAGAAAAATAAAGGAAGTAAGTTAGTGTAGTGCTGAAGAGACCTTTATTCGAGCAAATCAGAAACCTATCTCCTAGTAACTATTAGAGTTAAATTGATAAAACGTATACGCTCTCCCACCTTAATAGTTACAATATCAGTCGATCCAAAATAAACTAAGTTGTGAAACATTTATCGTAATACATAGTGAATTATATTTTGCAATAATTATTAGTAGAAGCATAACTACGTACATATGTAAAAGGTATATGCCAGGTACGTTTGTATGCACGTACCTGATACCTTCATTAATCGAATTTTAAACTGAAAAATAAGCATGCGTTAAAGATTTAAATTTTTGTGTTGTACAAACGCAGAATATAAGACTGGTTCGAGCCAAAATTCTCGTGACCTAATGATTTTCTTGAGAATCTTTTTTTTTTTTTTTTTTTTTACATTTTGTTATTAATTTTCTTTATGCAAAAGTTACTCATACTGGAATTTATGTTCTATTACAGAATCATTGAGCATTTATATAGTGATGTAATTTCCTGTTGGTATACTAGTAAACTGAGAGCTTTTCTGTAATTTCAATCAAAAATTTTCTAACCCAATTTTTGTAGATTTTCTACCGAACTTTTATAAACACATCAATATTACTGTAAAATTGTCATCGGTTTCAATGTTATTTTTATTGTCTTTATACTAATAAAGGTTTAAAATTCAAAAAAAGCAATTTTTAGTTTTATTATTATTATTTTTTTTTATTAATAAATTTGTACTGATACGGTGACCAAGTTAATGTAACCTGCCGCAGATTTTCTTATAATAAACTAGAGATGGGTTTACCAGTTGTTCATTTTGGAATTTCTGTGATAAGCAAACACATCTTGTTGTAGTTATGAAGGTTAAAGGTATTGATGAAATTCTTAGTGGATATAATCCTGTCGGATGGGATAAACCATCTATATTTAATGTATTTAGTAAGAATTGCAATGATAGCCCTATAAGAAAAATGTACCGTATAGGCACGGGATGGAATCGGATAGGCATGGCACGGGTCAAGGTCCGGATTTGTACGGGTATGGCCCGAGTTGGTTCGGATTTAGTGGACCTTGAGGGACCGTGTGCCCGTGCCAATTGGACCGTAAATGGCACGGGTTTTGCAGCAGTTTACTAGTCGAATCGGCACGGGATTTGGCACGGGTAATGAACGTAAATTCACGTGCCACCGCGATAACGATGTGGATTAACTATTAAAACATAAATTTACATAAGTAATCAACATAAGATGAACAAGCTAACTGCATATGAAGCAAAATTTTGTAAGGAATTTTTTTTGTTAAGACACACAGGGAAGCTTCATTAGTGAAATCATGAGATATCGCTCTGTTTTTTAAAAAAAATCCTTTAATGATCTTTCGCTCTCCACGAAACGAGCCAACACGTATCACGAGCCAACACGTGTGTAACGTACACATACGTGTCATCTTAACGTGCCATTTCATATGGCGTGATATTACATGCCACCCTTTGCCGCAATGTCCGTGCCATTTTTACCGTGCCATTCCGTAAAACGTTCCTGCACGTGCCACAAGATCCGTGCCATTTCGAGCATTCCCGACACCAACCCGTACCACCACCCGTACCACTTTTCTTATAGGGTAGCTTTACTTTTTCTTTGAGGAATGGTATTATTCAAAAGTCTGTTTTGAGCCGTGTAAAAGAACCAGAAAAGGCAATTCGCTGTAACAATACTTATGGAGCAAATTTTGGGTTTGATCCATATTACCTCGCTATGAGAAATAATTTTAATCAAGATAAATGTTGTTTTTGTAAGATAAGTTCTGTATATGAAAAACCAATTAGAATGTATCTACTTATAATGAAAATGGGACGTCATATTTTTCAGTAGAGGAATATGAAATATTTCAAATTAATAAAAAATCCTAAATGACTTATATCAATTAACTTCCAAAATAAACGGTTGCACAAGATAAGGGAATTATAAGAGTGATGATTCCCACTTGAATGATTACAAATATACACGCCCTACAATAACTTACCAGAATGATTCTTTTCTTAAATTAAGATAAAAAAAATTTACGCTTATATAAATTTTGTTTGAATGTCTTTCCCTGTTGAGTGCGTTTTTCTAATTTGATTAAAGCTAATTGCGTTTTTAAATAACTTTTTTTTATAAAATTTTTATTTAAAAAATATATTTCATATATAAAAATTTAGGCTGACTTCTTGAATAAAGGATTTCTCATAAAGAAATTTAAAATAATATCTTAAAGATAAGTTATTATTAATTAACAAGGTAAAAAAAGTAATATAAAATAAGTCAGTATTCAAGCTTATATATATATATATTCACTTACAGGGAAAGCAAGCCATGAAAAGTAAAATTATAAGTCAAGCATTAATAACATTTAAAATTTTATGACTTGACAAACTTTGTTAACTCTGACCCGAAATCGAGTTCTTTAATGAACTTATTAGAAATTATAAGGCAAAATGTCATTTGTAATAAGAATTTTCTTTATGGTTTACTAGAGTATAACTGATAAGGTATATTCCTAGAATTTAAAGTCAATTCTAAACTTTAAAGTGGGAATATGACTTGGCTCATCCGAACTCTGTGCGTCCCAGTTTGAAACCTGAACCAGTTAAACAAGAGTTTTTTCTGAAAATGAAACTCAGTGTGCTCGAATCGAGTTTGAAATTGATTTTGCGAATAAAACTTCTGTGATCTGTAATTTTTAACTTTTTAATATAAATAACCTCGATATAACGTTCTTAATTAATATGATTTAAAATGAAAAACTAAAAAAATTAAAATAAAATAATAAAAAAGTTTTTTAATTAAATATGAAAGCATACCATTTTTTTGAAAGTATGTTTTTAATTAAATGAAGTTATTTGATTTATCTTTATTTTTGTTTAATTAAAAGTTTATTGATAACAGTTTTAATTAAAAGTAAAAAATATATAAATACATCATTTTTTATTTTTTACTTCAATTATTTCAATTTCAAAATGGACGAAGAAAGCACAATTTATCAATTTAATGTTATTGAACTTATCTCCACGTTGAATTCAATGACTTAATTAGTATTCCCACTACATTATTACAAAAAATCAGCAGTGTAGGTTCCTCTTAGAACTCTATTAGGAATGGTACGTAACGAAAAGTCAATTTTTTCCATTTAGTCAGTAACATCACTAACGATTTGGTATTTTGTATCAAATCTGGGAGACAATAAAACACTTTTTGGTGTATTTAGCCGGTAACACATACCCCTTTAAAAGGTAATTCATTGGCATATATAAATTACGTATGCGATGTACTGTACAATCTACAGAATGCATTCTTTTTTTTAAATGTTCATATTTACACACTGATGTTAAGATTGTTTTTAACGGATCTAATAATTAATGATATTACACTATTAAAATGGAAGTAAAATTCTTTGAAAACCTTTCATATAATTATCTTAAACTTCTTGACGACAAAGAAGATTATAATATAGTCATTAATGTTGGCGAATCTCCAAATGCCAAGGTATTCCAAGCACACATTCAGCAATTTTAAGATGCAGGTCTTTATATTTTCGTAATGAATTGGCAAATAATAGTAAAATAAGAATGATTTGAAAACAATTGATTTAAAAAACATTTCTATCCAACAATTTGAGATTATTATCATATAAGTTATTTATATTACGTTTTATATAGTCTATATTATATTTCATAAAGATAAGAATCTAAAATATATACTAAATTTTTTATAAAGATATATTTATGGAGGACTTGAAAAAATTGACGCATCATTTATTTTTGATCTTATGCTTATTGCTTACGAATTTCTTTTTGAAGAGTTAGTAAAACATCTTGAAACGCACATAATTGAAAAAGAAGCACATTGGCTTCGTTTAAATTTTACACGTATTTATCAAAAGAGCTTCCAGAATACCGGTAATAAGCTTCAAGAATTACAAAAATGGTGCAATGATATTCTTGTTAAGTATCCTAGTAAGAAGATTTTAACTCGCTTCAAGAAAATGCATTAATATCACTTATTAGTCGAGATGATTTACAAAGGAAGAAGTAAAAATTTGGAATCATGTTAAATTTCATGCCTACCGTCTGATCCTGAAGAATGGTCACTTGAAAATTTTCTAGTTTTAAAGACTACTTTACAAAATTGTTTGCCTCATATTCGTTTATTTTCAAATGTCTGGAGATGATATTTTTAATTATGTGCAACCTTACCAGTCAATTTTTGAAAAAAAGCTTTGGAAAAAATATAACAAAATAATTTATGACAAACCAACCAATAACATCAACTGTCCTTCCACCTCGTTTAATTTTAACACCAACATTACCTACTAGAATTACTGAAACATTTTCAAATGTTATTAATGATAAACATTCAGCAAAATTGCTTCGTGGGTCGATAGAAAAGCCAATCCATATTCTATAAGAGATAATCCATACGAATTTAAATTACTTCTTCGTGGAACTAGAGATGGTTTTACCAAGGATAAATTTTGGAATTTATGCGGTAAGCAAACACATCTTGTTATAGTT
Organism: Gigaspora rosea; assembly: GCA_003550325.1. Classification (NCBI taxonomy): domain Eukaryota; kingdom Fungi; phylum Glomeromycota; class Glomeromycetes; order Diversisporales; family Gigasporaceae; genus Gigaspora; species Gigaspora rosea. Next base: position 199,745 of record QKWP01000380.1, on the reverse strand, counting down.
ATAAAAGTTAAAGGCGGGCGCTGGTGAAATTCTTGGTGGATATAATCATGTCGGATGGGATAATCCAGATAATCCAGATAATCAATTAACGTTAGGTCCTAACTCAATATCTTCGTAAAGAATTTGGATTTAGTAAGAATTGCAATGATAGTTTTACTTTTTCTTTAAGGAATGGAACTATTCAAACTTCTATTTTAAGCCGTGTAAAAGAACCAGTACAGGCAATTGACTGTCAAAAAAATTATGGTCCAATTTTTGGTTCTGGTCCATGTTGCAACCTCGTTATGTTAAAAAGATAAAAGGTGTTTTTGTGGGAAAAGTCCTGTGTATGAAAAACCAATTAGAAACTTATCTACTTATAACGAACATGGATATTCATATTCTTCAGTTGAGGAATATGTAATATTTCAAATTAATAAAAAACCCTAAATGATTTTTACAAAATAAACGGTTGCACAAGATAGGGAATTATAAGAGTGATGATACCCACTTGAACGATTACTAATATACAAACCTTACAATAACATACTAGAATGCTTCTTTTTTTATATTAAGAAAAGAATATTCACGCTTATATTAAGTTTTATTTGAATGTTTCCTTGTTGGGTACTTTTTTCTAATCCGATTAAATCTTATTACGTTTTTTTATTAAAATTTTTATTATAAAATGTATATTTTATATATGAAAATTTTAGACTAACTATTTGAATAAAGGATTTCTTATAAAAAATTTAAAAAAGTTATCCTAAAGGTATTATTAATTAATTAAGCAAAAAAAAATAATATATAATATCATAAGTTAATATTCAAATTAAGACTTTATATAATGCGTAAATATTATATATATATATATATATATTCACTTTATTAATAAATAATGGTTCATTTCAGCAATTTTATAAATTTTATAGCAATTTTATAAATTTTATAGCAATTTTATAAATTTTATAATAGGGAAATGCATTAAGTTTATGCATTTTTTTTACAGGGCAAAGCAAACTACGTAATCGTAAAATTATTAGTCGAGCATTAATAACATTTATTAGTAAAATTTTATGACTTTGACAAATTTTGTTAACTCTGACCCGAAATCTTTCTGTACGAGTAAATTATACAAAGATATTAAGGCAAAATGCCATTTGCAATACGAATTTTTTTATGATTTATTAGGGTATAAGATAAATTAGAATTTAAAGATTTTCAAAATTTAATATCATAATAATTAAGGTTCCAGTTTCTAAAGTATAATAATTTTATTAATTTTACTAATTCAACAAATAATTTTGAATTTTAAGGAATCTTTATTCAAAAATTTTTTTTTCAAAGTTATCAATTCTTTTGAGATAAACTTACAGTAAACCTGCAAACCATGATTATTTTTTTATGCTACAAAATATTATATCAGTAAAGATCTCAATGAATTGAATTTATACTGCTTTTGCATAGTTTAAATTGTTTTATTTCATCGAATTTATTAAGATTTAATATTAGATATTACTCATAATATACACAATTTAATAAACTCGTTGATAATTATACAATTTATAAATTGTCATATTTATACATAATTATCATACATAATTAAGCAATGTAATAAAGCTATGTATCAATGTCAAAAATCATGCTCATAAATCCTAGACACTGGTTTAAATATCTACAAACATTTATTACAAAGTTTATGTTTGTAACGGGTAATTTCCCTGAATTAGTGATTTTAATGTTGTTATTTAAGATTCAATTTGTAACTATTATTCTCGCTCGGATTTCATATTAAACACTTTCTTTATTAGACGATATGAAGTTACATTATGGGAGTAGTGCTCCACCTCACTACGTCCTCTTCTGCTATTGCATATTGTGCTTACAATTTTGTTTACAATTTTATGTACACAATTTATGTTCACGTGACGAAGCATGAAAGAGGATCGAAAGTACGAGCCAACGCTATGGTATGGCGCCTTCTACTTTCAAAAACACTTTTTTTTTTTTCATGAATAAAGGTCGAAAGTACGAGCCAACGCTATGGTTAGCGCCTTCTACTTTCAAAAATAAAATTTTTTCCTCTCATTT
>QKWP01000380.1:77793-197258 GCA_003550325.1 Gigaspora rosea | reverse complement strand
TTTTTTTTTTCCGGCAGTATCAATTTTATAATAGTGAGTTCGAGCCCACGCTATGATGGGCGCCTTCAACTCATTACACATTATAACATATAATAGCGAGTTCGAGCCCACGCTGTGGTGCGGCGCCTTCAACTCGGTACACATGACAACATAAAATAGCGAGTTCGAGCCCACGCTATGGTGCGGCGCCTTCAACTCGCTATACATAACAACAAACAGGGTGACAGGTGCAATGAATGAGAAGGCGGGAGGGAGGGAGCCAGATTATAATCGGGCATCAAAGAGAACAAGTGACAAGACAAGCGAAGTAGAAAAGCACTAAAATTCACCATTTACACCCACATGTAACTTTATAACCTCTGCTGCATGCATACGTTCTATAATCTCTATCACATGCATATCTATAATCTCCATTGCATGCATGCAATTACCTTTTTCATATAAGCCTCAATTTCATATAAGCCACGAATCAGGTTATCCTCGCGATAATAACCCTAGCCAACGCATAGGGTTAGTTTTGTTGATGTTCTGCAACAAAAAACGAATGCTGATCAAGAACGATAATTTTAATTATTGATGTTAGTAATTTATAGTTATCAAACATAACAACAATATTCATAGTAATCAAACATAACAACGATATTCATAAACTATCAGTTGTAGATAATTAAAAGCAGTAACAAATAAAATTCATAATTTTATTAGCTAAAATGTATTATTATAACAAACGAATCAATGGGATTAATTAACAAGCAATGCATAAATTTAGCTAATAAAAACTTTACCCAACCAATATCTCCAACAATTATTTGCAACAATTATTTCCAACAATTATTTCCATCAGATATTATTTCCATCAGATATTATTCCATCAAATATTTCCATCAATTATTTCGTTCAAGCAACAATTTTTTTAAGCATCTTCGGGATCATCGTAAAATTGAGGACTAATACTTTTACCCCAATTCACAATTTCGTCACAATAATCATCACCCCACAATTCGACACTTTTGAGCATCGGAAAATTAGCATTGATTAAAAGGTTTGCCTTATCGATAGTTAATCCAGTACACAATAAGAATTTCAATTCAATCAATCCTTTACATTGAGTGATTTCTTGAATTAAATTCTTATTATTCTTAAGATTACAATTACAAAACACGATTGTAGTCAAAGAATGAATATTATTAGCGATTGATGGTAATATCTCTTCATCTTTATAACCTCGATAATGGATTCTAAGTTTAAATGTACGGATGTCATTAAATTTGGAAAGAACATTTGTTATGGTACTCGAATCAGAATCATGGAAAGTCTTTAATCGAAATTTCAAATGTTTCTATAAAAAAATTTATAAAATTTGAAATTTAAAATAAATTTAAATAAATTTAGTAAAATGATATTATTTACAAAAGTAATAATTTTTTACTTTAAATTTGAGAAAATAAAATTTTAATACGTACCACGTTAGGACAATGATCAGGCATCCACGAAAATATCTTATATAAAGAAGGATAATTAATACAAAAACTTAATTTCTTGATTTGTTTCAAGAAATTACCATTTCTAACACGCTTAAATGGTTTATAATCTTTTTCTCCAAGGAAATGACCAAGTCCATAATGATCAGCGATAGTAAGTTGATCCAATCGTAAAGATCGAACGTAGATAAGATTCAATATATGAGTTTTAATAGTTCCTTCCAATGGATTATCATCATTAAAGTAAAATAATTGAAAATTCAAAGTTCTTGCAGCTTCTTTAATAGTACCAACGACCATCCAATAATTGAAATGTTTCAAGAATTTAACATAATCAAAAGTTGGAGTTTTGAAAAGAGATTTTTTATCATCAGGAATTTTAGATAAAAATTTTTGTTTTGCACTTTTTTCAAGACTTCCCAAATAGATAAAAATAATTTCAGGAAAATTTTCTTTATCTTCTGTGACATAACGAAATGGATCAGACCAAAGTACTGGAATAGCGGTTCGACACCATAGTCTGTTAACTTGAATACAAGAGTGCAAAGACGATTTGTCTTTTGAGAGACATTCAATAACAAACGGCAAAAGATGAAAGTGCATGATCGTATTTTCTAGAAGAAAATGTATGTATCCGGATAAAGATGAAAAAAAGTACGTGTGCATTTTATATCAGAAAACTAGATCTTCGTCATCAAAAATTCACCCCACATGATTATTGGCCAATAAAAGATCAAAAATTGGGGTAACGTAGCACGATCAAAAATTCGTCTCAAAAACGTCTCTTTTGTCAAAAAAGCTTATTTCTCAAAAGTTTGCATAAGAAACCACTTTTTTTTAAATAGAAAAAAGTTTCCCTTGAGCGATTTTACTATATAAAATTTAAACCCAAACCCTAACTGAGCACTCACCCTAACCCTAATCTAACATAAACGAACTTGAAAGAATTTTGGTACTGATCACGGGTGAATTTTTGATGTGGTAGATGAAAGCTAGTACATGATCATGTGGCGGTTGCGCCACCAAATTTCAACCAACTATATATAAATTTGTAGATGCATAATGGCATATGACACAGTCGAAAATATTTATAGTCGACTTAAATTTATTAGGCTAAGCTGATGGTTAAAAATCAGATTAGCAGTTATACCAAATCGACTATTCATAATGTAAAACATATGTATTATAACACTAATGCAAAAGAGTAGAGTGCATAGAAAAAAATACAGATTTTAATTTAACTTGCTATTCGCTATTTGCTATTTCTTTATCTTTATTATAATATAAAAATTACAATAATATCATATATTTATTATTATAAAATGATAATTAGGTACGCCTACTTGGCGTCCCAGGAGATAATGCCTGGTAAATGTACAAAAAAAAAAAAAAAAAAAAAAAAAAATGATAATTAGTATTTACATACTATTTGTAATTATTATTTTTTCGAAAATTTAATAAAAATTGTATGTCAAAGTTACAAGCTTTTATAGCAAATTAAATTTTTAATTAATAATTAAAATAATTTTAATAATTTAAACAAATTTATTAAAGTATATACTTACTAACTAATAATTTAATTATAATCATAAAATTGGGAATTTAATAATAATAAAAATAAAGTTAAAATAATCATAATTTTAAGTTTCTACTTACTCACTAATAAAAGTCTCTCTAACATTTTAATTATAAAAATATAAATTAAGTCGTAAAATTATAATTTTATAATTTAAAATATTAAAAGTTTATACTTACTCATAACAACTTAGTAAAAATATATAATATTTATTATTATTATGTTATAAAAATTATATTAAAAATTTCAAAATTTATACTTACTTCTTACTAATTTATAGTAGAATCTTAATTAATTATAAAAATTATAATTTAACAACTATAACGCACCATATTGTGTTTTACTCCTATGTATATATTATCCCAAAAACTGGCTAATTAATCGGTGCAAGATGTTCTAATCTATGCCCTAAAAACCCTTCCCAAACCCTAACCACTAACGCTAACATGTAAATTTTGTGTTAATAATTTTTATACTCAAAACTTAGAAAAATCTAAAAAACATAATAAAAAAACATATGATAGGTGCAAAACCACAAGGTGCGTTTTATAATAAATGATAAAGTTTATACTTACTCACGAACTATAATTCTAAATTTAATTATTAATTATATAGTAAGTTATAGGAATTATAATTTAACAATTTAAAATAATTTCTTAATGTCACCGGTGGTGATAGTTACGTACTTAATTTTCTTTAGACTTAACAGAGATATTCTTTCATTTAGTATTTCTTGATGGCAATGCAGTATTCGAGACTACATGAGAAGGTAAAATAGTCGAAGTAATAGCCTTATTCGGAGCTAAAATTTTATTATAATATCTTTCCACAAATTAGGTTCTAGGATTTGGTGATACGGATATAACTTGTAATTATGTCTTCTCCGAGATTTTGAAAATATCGAATATGAGGCAAACATTATTCTATTAATTTACAGTGAATTAAAAAAAAAAAAAAACGACCAACCGACCCATGTTTTCAGGTTCCCATGTAATGCAAAACGAAAAATCAACTTTGCTTGGTCTAATAGAGTTTAATAATTTAATAGAATTAAGAATTATTCCTAAATCTGTGAAAATTTAAGAATGACATAATCAATTCAAAATCAATTTAAATTGCGACATTTGCCAGTTACTGTGTAAATTTTTTGATTTCTTGGCATTACCAATACGATCCGTTTCGTGTTTAACATGGAATTTGGTTAAGGATGGTTTTCTTTTTTTTAATAGGAAAAAAAATTGTGGTTTTCAATTTCTAATATATGTCACTTGTCATTTAAAGGACGTTTTCAAATGTTGATCATTATACATTCCATTACAACATTCTTTATCATCTGAAATCTTTAATAGGCAATTATTGCGATACATTATTTTTGAAATTTGTGACCATTGCGACATTTTTCGAACACTTATATGATTGTTAAATCTGTAATTTACTGATTAATGTCGTAACATGACATTATTTCTTATATGTCGCACGTGATCGTACTGGCTTGCGTCATCACATGTCACGCAGCTATTCTTATTGTTGTATTTCGCGTATTTGTTGGTTTGATTAGTGTAGATCATCTAATTGGTACATTTCTCACGTCCTACTGGGCATTTTACTTATTTGCGCGGGTAATACAAACCCGATTTTGTAATAAACTGAGTGAGATAAAAATTTAGGGTTAGGCCTTAACGTTAACGTTAGAGTCTATAGGGTTAGAATGATGTTTACTATATGTAAAATTTCATTTCCGTCATTTTTAATTAGTGCACCATGCACCAAGATCTATTTAAACATTGGTTTTTGCATATTTTCGCTTTTTTCTTCTTTTACGCGTGTTTGGATTCTTCGTCGGGCTGATCCGGAATAGTCAAAATTTGCACTCTCCGATTGGCTATTTTCTCCCCAAAGTTTCCTTTTTTGAAATGGTATGCATAATGACATAATTTTTCTTAATTTATCGAAATCACGTGTTATATCAAAACAATAGACGTGTCAAAAAAAAAATCCAGAAATATATATAAGGAACCCTTTTTGCCTTACTCAACTCCTTACACTTTTTACTCGCACACTTTTAAAACTTCCTTATTTTCGCTTATATATTTTTCGAATATTTACGTTAAATTATACACTTCTTTTTTTTTTTTATTTAAACCCATTTTTTTTTGTTTTCTTTTTACATATTTTCATACTTGCTAATCTTTTTACATATTATTCATACTATTATTAAAAGATAAGTAACGATCTTCCGTTAATATATTAACACACCGCCTCTGAGCGTTCCTGGATCCACGCGGTAGTAGCACAGCGGATACACGTGATTCGTCTGGGGGAGACTTTTTGAAGTCCGTTGGGTTATATTGTTGGGATAATCCGTTGGGATGGTTTTCAGGGCATAGTCTCCCACTACCAAGTGCTGACAGTAGGCGTCTCGTGAGGCACCCAAGGGTCTTTTCGATTACTTACACAATTCTAAACTTTATTAGGTCAAAAACTCGTCTCTGTTTAGAGTTTGGTTTGGTTTATTTCTTTATAAGTTAAAGCTAGTTTTTCTTATAAAAAAATTAAAACATCCAAACTCTCGTCGATTGGTTCGGTGCTAACTGAAGAAATTTGAATTATAGATAGACTTTGTATTATCTTGTATTAAATTTTGTATTATATTTTTATTATTTTAAAATCGTTATATCGCGTAAATAAATTTAATATTACAACAATCTTTATATAATTTGATGTACGAATTAAAAATTATTTTTTACATAAAAAAAAAAAATTGGTCAAATATATTGTCGATGATTAATTAAATATTGTATTATATTTTTATTATTTTAAACTAGCCAGTAACTTCTATTTTCCTGTACCCTCGAGTTTTATAGAAACCGAAAAATAATAAAATTATATTCTAAAAAAATATAACATTAAATGTTTAATGTGGTCTGTGAATTAGTCGTCATGATGAAGATTTATAATAAGACAAAAAACTATTCTTAGGTTTAATAGATTTAAATTATAGTAGCTTCAGTATCAATCATTTACGAGAGTTAACAAAGGTAGTAGTACCTCGATCCTATTTTTTAATTAAAGGCCATTCAAATCGAATCTGAATACTACTTTGTATATAACTTGAATCTGGACGAATCTGGATTCAATTATTCAATCCGTATTCTATATGAATCGTTAGTACGATGGGTGGCACGAAGTGCCACCCATGTTGCTCAGTACATTTAGTCAGTGTTGGCAATTTTTTGCGGCCAATTTTTTAGCAATTGGTTGGCAAACGGCCAACTGGCTAATATTTAAATTTCAATCAAAAATTTCTAACTTACACAATTTTAAAAAAGACTATACTGTTTTAGAAAGTTGTTACGGTTTTATTATAAGGTATTAATAAATAAGAAAAAAAATTTTAATCTTTATTTTTTTTAACAAATAAATAGTATTTGAGGCTTAACTACAGTTAATATAAAGATTAACGTTAATACGGATAAAGTAGATAAAACATGTAATTTTATATCATAAAAATAGACATAAGCCATTCGTGTCAGTGAAGTTTTAAATACACTGCCGCCATGTTCGGGAATCGATCTTTTTAAAGAAAATCGGCGCGGATCTGCTAATCTGAAATCGAGACTACTAGAATGTGTAACAAGAAATTTCATCAAAAAAGTATAAATAAAACGTAAGTTTGCGAGGTGGGTGGGTGAGCAGTACTCTATTAATGATTTACGAATTCGAAATAGTAAATTTAAATAGAGTAAAGAGTATACATTATTAATCGGCAATAAAAGTATATATTATCATTAGAAAAATGACAACGTTTTGTGAACTGGAGCTCTAATTAAACATTAATTATGAAAATTAGAATTTGAAATGATGGTTTTATAACGAAAGCAATTTTTGTTCAAAACTTTTAATATGCTTACAAATGTGAGACCTGTTGCAGATTTCTTATTTTCAAGATTTATTGCGGCTTGTGGTAAATAAATATTAAGCCTTGTGACTTACGAATTGTAATTGCCCAAGCAAAGCATAGAGGGAACTACATACAAGAGTAGATTCCCTTTTCCAATTATATTTATTTAATGGACTGAATCGTATTACGTTTGAGATAGAGTGTTGAACCTGTATAGTGTCCATTCAAAGCATTGTTACTGTAGGTAGTAAAGGCTGCGTTTATATATGAGTAGTGTTGGCACATGACAAGGGCAAATTAGGGAATATTACTATTTTTAATTAGTGAAGTCATATGATTTCACTAATTTGAACTCAGAATTATGACCTGGTCATGTGTATGATTGCTGACAAAAGAAAACCTGTCAACAGGCTTTATTGCATTTCGCTCTGGGCATAATTCATTATCCTTAATCCCACGGTGAATGATGACTATACTTTTGTGGTGGTAATATAATCTATCCGAATCTAACACTAAAACTAAGATACTTCGACAGAGACGTGTGTTGAGTTTGGTCCGAGAGTTAGAATTTTTTCACCAGCGAAACTTGCTACGGAGGCTTCGGGATCCACAATGGACTCAAAAGTTAAGTACTACATTTAAACCTCTCTAAATGACCACCTTGGGACTACACTTTAGCAAATGCTTTTATAGAAGCCAAGTATATACAGTCAGACCTCTCTAAGTTCACACCCTTTCTAAATGCACACTCAAGTTCAGGCCCAAATATATACTTGACCTCTATAAATGCACTTTTTTTATTATTCTCTAAATGCACGTTGTTAAAGTGTGGTCCCAAGGGGCGTGCACTTAGAGGTTAACCGTATCACCATCGCTATCGCTATTAACAAAAATAGTTTAATCATCGGGGGCCCTCAATTCTGGTAAGATCGTTCTTGCGATTTTAGCCGGTGTTTCGATCGGGGAGAACTTGATAGGGTTTGAACCAATTTAGCTTCGATCGTGAACAAATAGTGATTAAGGTCAAATGGTTTAAATCAATAAATTGACACACATAATTACGGGTTATAAGGTTTCTCTTTATTAATATGCATCGGATTATCACAATAATACTAAATACTATCAACCATCGTTAAGAATCCTCCCCACTTCATAAACTGAAACTAAATCCTTATATATTTTTAATTCGTATGAGGGCTTTAATCCTTCGTTTGGAGTTTTAATTACTCGATTGGAGCTTTAATCACTCGATTGGAGATTTCATCACTCGGTTGGAACTTTAATCACTCGATTGGAGTTTTAATCACCCAACTATTCCACAAACTAAGAAATACATAACGACAAACAATAATACTATTAAAAAAAAGAAAATTTTGAGCATGACACCGGAAAACCCACAAAAGATAATGACCGGAAATATTGCTGCGTTACGTCATGTGGGTATCAAAAAAATTTGTCGGTCACATTTCCCGGGTTACAATAGTGAATTCCGTAGTTGTGTTTGTATAATCAAGTGATAAATAGAAATTACATATTTGGGCGGTTTCGCCACTAAGGTTCAAATTTAGACAGATAACATTTCTAGTACATTTCTAGTTATTATCATTTTATTTAATTTATAATCAAAAAAATTTATTAAGTTACTATAATCATTCGAAAAATTTAAGAATATTGAAATGGATGAATTAGAGCAAATTACTATATATATGAGCCTATTTCATATTCTACATCATGATACACATATCTTAGGAATGCATTTAACAAATTAGAACTAAATACATATTTATAATTTAGTCAAACCTCTCTAAATGCACGCCATTGGGGCCACACTCTAAATACCGTGCATTTGGAGAATAACAAGAAAAAGTGCATTTATAGAGGTCAAGTATATACAGTATTTAGCCCAGAACATAGTGCATTTAAAGAGGGTGTGCACTTATAGGGGATACACTTAGAGAGGTCTGACTGTAATAAACAATCCTTACTCCCATCACTTCAATCTATTATTATCTCTCCACCAGCAAAGCAACCAAAAAATAACACTGCAAAAATATAGGACAAAGAACACATAGTCCAAATAACACTCCAATCATTACCAGTAATTTCTAATATCCATCCTGTTAATGCAACGCCAAAAAAAGCTGGTACCGTTGCACAAGTATATGTTAAACCAGCTATCAAACCCGCGTATTTTGGTGCAATATCCATCTAGAATTGATAATATTTAATTTTATATTATGAATATTAAATAAATATTAACAATTTAATTATTTAATTTAATTAATTACCGGAGATACATTTGTACTCGAGATTTGGAATGAATATAATGCGAATCCAATCGTTATTATCAATAATCCTTGAAGCGAAGTTTTTGCCAAATATGTTGCCTGTAAAGTTATACATATAAGTTAAATAAAAATAAATAAATATAACGACAAGATGTAGGATTGGTAGTTACAATAATTTGGGATCATGATATGAAAATGCAAAAATTTATCAAAATCCGTATATATTTTTACCGTAGGCTCTAACATTAAATTCTAGCCTAACAGCTAACTTTAGAGAAATAGCCGTAAAAAAAGTTTTTAAAACTTCATATTGAAAAATTTAAATTTCAACATCAACCAATTACATTACCAATCATAACTAATAAAACTTGCAATCTTGCTCATGCTTACAGATACAAGTGATATTGACATTCCAAGGGATCCAATTAGATTAACAGACCTTCTTACAGTTAAAACATGAATTTTTAACTGATGAATCGCATAATCACAGATATAACCGGATACAAATCCCATTATAATGTACGAAAAGTAAGATGAAGCTAAAAATTTGAGATTTATAAAATTTATCAATATTATAAGACAGTGATAATAATAAGATTAAGATTTTTTACCAGTGTAATATCCAAATAAATTAATGTCTACATGAAAATATTCATAATAAAATATTGGCAGCCAATTAAGCAGAATAAAAAACCCCCAAGAATTAAAAAATTCACCAAGTAATATTGCCCACACTTCGCGACGAGAAAATATTAATTTCCAAGGAATTTTGCGTACATATTCTATGGAACCTGATTGATAACGTTCTAAATTATCTTTTGAATTAATGCTTGATTTACTTTCTAAAATCCAATCTAATTCTTCTTTGCTGATTCCTGAATAATCTCTAGGATCACTTTTCCCATAAAAATGCCAAATAATAGACCAAATAAAGCCAACAATTGCAAATACCCAAAAAATACTTTCCCAGCCAAATTGACTCGAGCCCAACATATTTGAAATTGGCAAGGCGATTGCCATACCAATAAAAATAGAAACAACTATTGACGAAGTAGCTCTAGATCGTTCTTTAGGTGGAAACCATTTTATGATTAAAGATACAATACACGGAAAAGTTACACCTTCACCAATTCCTAAGCAAATTCTACACAGTATAAGACAGTATATGTTTACTCTGGCAGAAAATGGAGTAAGTAAAGTAAAGAGTGTCCAAGTTGCTGCACCTGGAAATATATAACCAAACATAAATATTTTTATTCTTAAACAATATGTCTCTTAGAATATAGTTTACCTATGCCTAATACTCTTCTACCACCGAATGTATCAGCAAGCACACCTGCTAAAACTTGAGTTGTAAGATAACCAATATAAAATGATGACAATACAAATCCTTGTGTAATATGATTCCAATTAAATTCCTTAGCCATATAAACTATGGCAATTGACATATTTGAACGATCTTTTATGAAGAAATAAACAATAATTAATGAATAAGTTGGACAACTTTTAAATACAAAAATTTAACATTGGAATATACCAGCATAGCTGATCATTACAGCAGAAATACAAAGAAGAATAGTTATAATTCGCTTTGGGGCATAACCAGACCAGCTACTAAAATTTCAAATAAATTAAAAAATAAATAAAATATATAATATTATACTTTGTAAATAATAATAACCTACACGGGTATTAATACCATAGTGGAACACACGTATTCAAGTATTAGAGCTACGAGCCGTTAAAAAAACCATCCAGATACAATTCGGATCTGTTTTAAATAATTCGAATTTAATTCATATTTTTACAGATATAAAAAGTTTCGGATAAACTATTTTTAATATATGATAAGTATACTATACTTTTATATTAAAAAAAAATACTTATTGATCGGTATAAAAAGTGTATATTATCATTAGAAAAATGGCAGCGTGTTGTGAGCTGGAATTCAAATTAAATATTAATTATTAAAATTAAAATTCGAAATGATAGTTTTATAACGAAAGCAATTTTTGTTCAAAACTCTTAATACGATTACAAATGTAAGACCTGTTGCAAATTACTCATTTTCAAGATTTATTGCGGCTTGTGGTAAATAAATATTAAGCCTTGTGACTTACGAATTGTAATAGCCCAAGCGAAGCATAGAGGGAACTGTGTACAAGAGCAAGTTCCCGTTTACAAGTATATTTATTTAATGGACTGAGAGTGTTGAACCTGTATAGTGTCCATTCAAAGCAGAGTTACTGTAGGTAGTGAAGGCAGCGTTCATATACGAGCAGTTTTGGCACATGACATGGCAATAACAACTAAATTTAATTAGTGAAGTCATAATTGAACTCAGTACAGTTCATAATAAATCATGATAGGAATTGCGACTATGATTCCAACACAACTATAACCGCATACTGTGTATCACCATAGCTGTTAGTAATTTTGTTTTATAACAAATTTTTTACAATAAGTTATGATAGAAATAATTTCAATACATACAGCATTCCACCGCATTAATATACAGCCTAACTTAACCACATAATGTGTCATCGTGGTAGCTCATGAGCTTTGTAATAGAATTTTACAGTAAATCAAATAGAAATTATGACAATTTCAATATAATCTAACTCATAACTAATACATTAAAGTTATTGTTGGTGAAATGATGAAATTATAAGAATTAAAACATAATAAAGAATCTTTAAATAAATGGGCTTAAAATTCATTTAAAAATGCCCGAAATTTGTTACTTTTGATGGTTTAAGCTTGAGTAAAATAATTCTTTAGCAAACATGAGAAAAAATTTCTATGTATAATCTTTAAGTGCTCAAATCATCCAATCAAGTTTACTCATAAATTTACGCTCCTGATTTCGTGTGACAGCGTCACGCAGCTACATTATTATTAGCATAGTAATTAGTGGGGTCAAGGGTTTTTTCAGACCTATAAAACGCAGCGTTTAGAGGATAATCAATATAAGCGTTGATTAGTCTGTTTTAGCTAAGGCTGTTCGAAATTACAATTTCGTTTAACGCCCCCCCTCCCTCACGGCTCCAGGAGCCCTCCCTAAAATTAAACAGGCCAATTGGAACGTTCATTGCGCCTTGGGATTCCAATAAGTCACATATTTAAAGTCAACCAATAATAATGCGGTTATTTTTGCAATTTTAACATGTATGTTTAGATTGACCCCCTCCCCCACCAAGCTTAAGCTTTATTAGGGAATGATACACGAAATTTTAACTTCAAACGGCCTAAATAATAGTTGTCGGATGATAGTCATAATTTTGGTAAAAGCGGCTTTCGGAACGACGTCACGAAAAAATTGAGGTATTTGTATACGTAGCATCAGTCCTAAGTTTTAGCATAGTTATAGTGAAGTCAATGGTTTTTTTTTCAATAGAATTATCTGGTTTTATTCATCCCACCTCGTACGTTAGGCAGTAGCATTTAGAAGATAATCTTTAGGGATGTTATTAGCTTGGATAGCATAGTTTAGCTCAAATAAGCCATGACCAAGCTATAACTAAGCCATGGATTGTTCAAGTTATTGGCCACAATAAAGCAAAAATCAATAGCCATTCTTTTGTAACTTTTAAGCAAATTTTAAACCATAGATTAAGCTATAGCTTTTATCTATTATATTGGCTTTATTTCAATTTGGTTTCAAGCGTGGCTAAAGCTGGCTTCAAGTGAAGCCAATAATATCCCTAATGATACTCGATCAATACTCTTGCCAGGCCAGGCTATGTTGATCATTGCTGCATTGTGACGTGATCTCTTAATCCACAAATCAGGTTTCAAAGATCTGATGTAACGTAACACGATTAGAAAATTTCAAAACAAACCGTTCGTTTTGCTTATTTCTTGAAATTTTGCATAAGAAATCGCCTTAGTGCACTAACAAAAAGCTTTCATTGGGCAGTTTTACTATATAAACTCTCTATCTGACATATGAACCTAACCCTAACCCCAATATAACAGAACTTTAAAGAATTTTTGCTGCGTCACGAACAGGCACAGATTTCTTGCCATTAGTAGCATGAATAGCACGAAGCGGAAGGGGCAGAATGCCCGTAACTGTATTTCATAGCTTTTAGTAACACCCCTGATGAAAGACAAATAGCGCACAAATATTAAACATTTGAATGAGAAACGATTTTATAATCGCGCAATATGACGGTAATCAAGCCAATTTATACTCGGATTACGATATGCAAATTTGAAGTTCGCGGAGCGAATGAGTTACACTTGGTAATTGATTTAAAAGTAAATAATTATTATGATAAAGAATCTACATGATGAAAAAACCAGAAAAGATGATAAATCTAATTACAATATGGAAACAAATGTTGTTTAAAACTAATTATGCTAAACTTATTTTCAAGCAAAGAATTAAGAATCTACTTTTGAAACCCATAAATCAATTCCAGGAACAGGTTTAGATAAACCAATAAATTTCTTTTTAAAGGTATAACCTTCAACCAATCTAAATTCCAAATTTCTAATTATTACAGCTAAGATTGATTTAAGTTCTAAATGAGCCATTTTCAGTCCTAAACAACTTGTCGGACCAGCACCAAAAGGTATGAAATTACTATTTGTTACTTTTGATTTTATTTCAGGATCGAGCCATCGAGATGGGTTAAAATCTTCAGCATCATCACCCCAAATTGAGGGATCATGATGGATTGCACAAATAGCAATCATTAATGGAGTGTTCTAAAAGAACATTTCAAGGAAATAATATTATATCATTATCAGTCAATTGAGTTATTAAACGTTATTTTATGAACATACCTTTGGAACAACGTAACCATCCATAATTTCATCTTTTATATTATAACGAGGCATTGCAGGCACTTAAAGTAATAAATAAATAAATCAAATAGAGTATAATAAATTAGTATAAATAAATCGAATAAATTGAAAAAAAAAATCGAAATATAAAGAGATAATGACTATACCAGGTGGAATAATCCTTAAAGTTTCTTTAAAGACACATTCTAAGTATTTCAATTGTTCGATTTCATCAAAAGTTGGAAAATGATTACGATCAGTAAATGCTTCGAATACTTCTTTACGAAGACGATCTTGAATATCAGGATTTTTTGCGAGGAAGTATAGAATCCATGATAATGAAGTACTAGTAGTCTCATGTCCAGCTATGAGTAATGTCATAACCTTGATAAAAATTTAAAAATTTTAAATGTAAAAATTTAAATAAAATTTAATAAAGTTAAATAAATGTATAATATTTTAATAATTTAAATAGATTTTTACCTGACTAATTAATTCTTCATGTGTTAATTGTTCATCAACAGGTAACTGCTCATTTGCTTTTACCAATATAGACATTAAATCTTTTCCTCGAACAGTGGCATTTTTTTGTTCAGCAACTAATTTTTCAGAAATATTTCTGATTATCTTGAGAGAATCAAAATGTTGTTTGTAATAAGGAATTGGGAGTTTCCTGATAAAATACAAATTTTCCTCAAGAGCTCTATATAAAGGCGAAGGATTGCGATTAACTAATGTTTTATATGCTTGAGCTAATTCAGAGTCTGAAGTAGTAGAATTGAATTTATAATTAAATCCTATTTTAAATATTGCGAATATGATTTACGATTATTATTAGGAATGTCATTAGCAAAATTTAACGTGTAGAATGAAAAACAGGATAATGCATACCAACAAGACCAATAACATCTAAAGTTATTTTTGGAATTATTGCAGTGATCGTAATTCTCTACTCTTTTTTATCACCAATTTGTTTCATCCAGAAATCTTTAATTTATGACCAGCTTGAACAAATGTTGGAACCATTTCCTTAAATAAGTCATAAGAAATAAGTACAATATGATTTCAATATAATGATTAATTTTTTTTTTAATAATTATTAACATTGATGATCGTAAAAGAATACCTTGATATTACTAAAAGCGAATGAAGGATTCATCATTTTTCTTTGTCGTTTATGAGAATCACCTTGAGCAAGCAAAATACCTTCACCAACTAATTCTTTAGCCATTTCTCTAGTGGTAAAGTACTTTGGATGATCATAAGGACGATTTACCAATACTTGTTGGACAATTTTTGGATCGGAAATCAATAGATATGGTTTGTTAAATAGGCCATGATATCGAACTATTCCACCATATTGTTTTGCTAAGTAAGAAAGGGCTTCACCCATGTCTTTATTTAAAAAAGTGGCATAATGTCCAAGAATGAAATTGTCAAGAGGTGGACCAGGGATTTTACGTAATGGAGACAAATAAAAAGGATGAATATAACATTTGTACAAAGCGTAGCTAATAAATGCAAGAAATGCGACTAAATAGTAATCCATTTTAGTTTTATTTGTTTTATTTGTTTGATTTGTATTGGGGATCAATCCAATTTTCCATCGTTAGTGATAATATCCCTTTGCATATTTAAAGAGCTGAGGGTAAATATTCTGCCGATAACATGATTTATCGATTCCAAGGGTAGAGTAATTGGGCGTTGCTTTTGATGGTGACTAATACATACGAAAACACAAGTATATGTACATATAAAGTAATGTGTTAAAAATAGTTGGCTGCGGAATCGGGCGGATTTCCCGAGAAATATGCTAATTTTGGCTAATTTTGGCTACAAGTCTTTGCTGAGTTTGAATTTGAACTCTTTGTATTTACATCATATGTATCTGCATGATAGTTAATTTGTTTAATTATCCGGATTATCCCGTTTGAATGATAATCATCAACGCGAACTTGACTAATCTCGCCTAGATTTGTTATCACATGACAGAAGATCGTACGTACGTACGCCAATATTAATAAGATGTTTCAGAAACATGAACTAAAACTCTATAAAAATAATTTCAAAACCTAAACGAACGAATTATGTGTTTAAAATTTTACGATGAATAAATCTGCTTATGTTAAAAAATGATTCATGCCGAATAGTAAAAATAAAATTCATTTCAGCTAAGACAAGATTTATGCACCACAGAACTCAGAAATCAATAAATAGACCAATATCTGAGTTTAATGACTAAAAATTTGTCATAAATGACCTTCTAAAATAACTTGCTACTAAATAAAACGTAAAAATTATAATAAATGAATTTTAACAAGGATTTTTATAAATAAAGTACAGGAGTATGTATGCATCAGTCGATCAAAAATTTTGAGCAACCATTATAAGCTGTGTTGCCAGATTTACTACGGCATGAAGATTTAAAATACAGGTTTGCAGGCTAGTTGATAACCGGAATTATGCAAGTTCTTCCGAAAATGGCTTTGTTTGGAGGTCGACTAAAGCGGAGTTAATTCAATATATGATCTACACACTGCATAAATTACATTATTGATATCTATATAACCTTCTAACAATAATTGCATCAAAAAGGTAACCCTAACCCTAACCAAATTTCACTCCGCTTTAGCCGACCTCTTTGTTTGGTAAATCTATTGTACATCACATTTTAGGACCCTAATCTCAATTTTTACAGGGGCTATCCCCAAATTTCCGGGTCGGATGCATCGGATCTAGGTCGGCGCTTAGCCCTAGTTGTTAGAAGGTTCTATAGCAAAATTATCAGCTTGTTTTTTTTACTTAACGAATGGATATATTTCATTAGTAAAATTTTTTATGGTCTTGGGGCAAAATTAATCAATTCCCGATACAGCCGACTATGATTCCGGAATGTTATGTTATTCAAAACTCATACCCAAAATTCCGCGTCGGGGTACATTGGAGTGCATCGGAAGCATGATTAGATGGATCGAAATCGATAGATTTTGTCCCAAGATAATAACATTCGTGAGGTAAAAAAATGCCCAGCTGATAATTTTGCTATAACAACTAGGGCTAACCGCCGGCCTAGATCCGACACATCCGACCCGAAAATTTGGGGACAGCCCTGTAAAAATCGTTATTCAATACTGATGTAAATGTAAATCGTACTGTTTATGTCAATAGTACTATTGCATATTTAGATGGGTTTTTTTTTGTTTCATTATCAAAAAAAAAAAAAAAAAAAAAAAAAAAAAAAAAAAATTGTTGTTTTAATGTCAAATTTGAAATAGGGCCATTCATTGAATTGATTATCAAAAATCTTCCAAGATATATCATGGAATTGGAGTTAAACAAACGCATTCGCTACTGTACTACAAAAGACAAAAGATCTGCCGAAATAGGAATGTTGGTACAATAAATAGTCCTTGACATTGTTATCAGCATGGAATCGAGATTGAGAAGGATAAACATCAGGCATTCATTCATTATCAAAAAACCCACAGGATGCTCTCAACATATAAATAGATGAACATCTAGCATTTAAATATTATAAAGAATCTACTAAAAAAGGCTACTATGGAGTGAATTTTTTTTAAAAAAATAGGCATTCAAAATTATCTGTCAATGGAATATCTGCACTTGATATACTGTACCTGCTATCAAAAATCTGCTGTTAATAATTGTTAGTGTTTGGAACTTCATGCAAAACTTGATTTTAAATCAAATCGATGTGCATACACAGTATGTGCTTACTATATTAGATCAGGGACATTTAAATTCTGTGATCAAGAAGGAAAATCTCAAAAAGCATGTGGCTTTCGGCGATTTGTTAAGCTCGTCAATGAAGTGACGGAGCGTATTACTGTGAGTTTATTGCAGATCACGTTGATTTTTGTCTTTTATGGTTAGTCTATTACTTTGGTTGAGGCTTTTAGTTTAAGGACGGAGTTCCGTTTTTGGTTTTTATTGGAATGACATATGATTTAGCAAATTTTAGTTCTATGAATATCGATAAATAGGATATATTGAAGTAGGGCTAGAGGTATGAATGTGAGGTTGTGGGCAGGGTTGTTAGTGGTAACTTACTGAGGTAACTTACCATGGTAGGTTACCGGTAAGTTACCAAAAACTTTTTATGATAAGTTATCGCCATGATAAATGATACCATTCTATATCGTTTTAGTGATAATATAAAATTTTATTAAAATATAACTATATATATAGTGCATAAATTGTCAAAATTATACTATTTACTTATAAATTAATAAATATTTCTAAAAGATTAGTGGCTTTGAACTTTATATTCCAATAATGCAAAAGTATAGATTTAAAATAATTGATACGTAGTATATTTTTGAATTAATAGAATTTATTTTCACATGTTTAAATATTTACAGATTCCAAAGTTATAATTGGTATATACGTATATATTAAATTGCTTTTAATTAATGAATGCTTTAATTTTATTGTGATGCTTTAAAATGTACGTCTCCTAGATTTCCCTAATTGCAAGGCAACAACGCTAATGCCTTGTAACTTTAGGGTAAACAACTCAAAAGAAGCGTCGAATTGACCGAGTATAATAAGATGAGGCTTTATAAAATTGTTTGTGAGATGATTATATGACAATGAGAAATATCCACTTTATATCTATAGAACGCAAAAATTAAAATTTTTAGATTGTCTCACAAGAGCTTGAAATTTTATTGGTTCCTAAGGTCACGCCAAGTTAAAAATATGTTTAACATAACCCCCAGATAGAGGGGGTAATAGACTTCATTTAATATAAAAATCATATGTTCAAAAAAAAATTTTTTTAGCTAATCAAAATCTCATATTTTTTTTTTACCCCCTCATTAGTGTTATATTAAACATAGAATTAAATTAGAACGGCCTACTATAATTTTAAATTTGAATAAGTTATTGGTAACTTACCGGTAACTTACCAGAAAATTTTATAAACTACCGTAATTTTACAACGCTGGTTGTGGCATGCGACGTTAAGGGATGAAGTTTATAAGGGTTTTTTGCTCAGAAATGAGGAAGTTATCTTTTGTTTTGCTATCATTCGCCTTGGTAAGGGAAGTGCCGTTTATTACGTAATTTCAAGAAGGGGGTTAGCAGTCTATCACGTCTATATATTATTATATATAATATTATTATTGGCTGCTAATTCGATCACAGGGGGGAGGGGGTATGATCCTCTAATAAAAATAAATTACGTAATAAACGGCACTTCCCTAAAGGCCGGCTCTATCTCCCTCCCTCCTATTTTAAGTGGCCCTGCAAGTCGATCTGGTTGGGCGATATATTGGATGGTTAGGCGAGACCAACTTGATTCTGTGTTTTACATTACCCCTCGGGGGTTTACATAGTAAAATTTTTTTAAAAAAACTTTTCCGAATTATTCCGTGACTATATAAAAATTTCCGAAATATCCCGTACCCTATGTATATTTATCTAAATTTTTTACTATGAAGGGGGACAATGTAAAACACAGAATAAGTTGGTTTCACCTTAAGTATCCACAGCTACAGTGGCAGTACAAAGATTCTTGCAGTCAGCGCGGCTGCGTGAGCAGTACAAGGACTATCAGTAGTAATTTTTGGGCTTCGCAGTTGCGGTGGCAGTGCAAGGACCCATATTAGTAGATAGTTTGGTTCCGCGGCTGCTGTGGCAGTGCAAGGAAGGATCTTATTAGCGGATAGTTAGGCTCTCCAGCTGCAGTAGCAGTGCAAGGACCTGAAATAGATACTGCAGAATGACACCCAGATTCTCTTTTTAGCTATATGAACGTATGTTAACTAACTTCTTATGTTTGGGGTTTCATGTAGTTGGCGGAGTGCGGTTTAGACCTTGGGTTTAGGAAATTTGGAGACCGAGAGGTCAGTAGATTATGCATTTGATAGGTTGGGAGAATGATTGGTACGAGTTCAAATAAGGCCATTTGAAGTTAATTTTTTGGTTAACATCACCCCCCAGCTGAAGTCTCCCCCACCTCCCCCGAAAACGAACAGCCAATCAAAACGCTGGATGACTCTCACCAGTCACCTGATTTATATCAACCAATAAAATTGGCCCATATTTGTTCATTTTTATATGTTCGTTTCATATGTTCGTTTCATTTTACCCCCCTCCCCCCTCCCGAGAGTCCTGGAAAAGTGATGTTAACCAAAGAATCAACTTCGAATAGCCTAATTAGTCCTAGCCTAGAGTAGAGGCCTTGGTCATAGGTTGAGTATGTAACGCTAGAGCTTGCTTGAATAGTGAACCTATTCCCATACGTTTTTTCATATATAGCAATAAAGTAGCTGATCGAACAATAATAATGATTCGATTTGCTGCAATATATTTTTTTATCTAGTAACTATATTAAACTATTATAATATTTGATTAATAAATTAATATTTTTTCTTATGAACCATAATAATTTTTTAGGTTGTGCAAAAATTTATTTTTTTCTTTAGTAATTACAGTATAATAAATTATTATAATATTTAATTAATAAATTAGTATTTTTGTTTAGGAAGTGTAACATATTTGCAAAAAATTTTATTTTTTTTTCTAGTAATTATGATAAATTTTTATAGGATTTGTTAAAAAATATAATAAATTAATATTTTCTTTTAGTGAAAGTTAATAGTTTATTGGATTGTGGCTTTTCTTTCTTTCTTTTTTTTTTTTTTTTTTTTTGAGGCATACAATATTATCATGGGTCCAAAGCAAGTTACAGTAGATACTCGTGCATTAGAATTCAAAGAGGATTTTATAAAAGACAATGATAAACTTTTATGTGTCGATTCTGTCATTATGGTTAACACAATTAACTTGATGATTGGTTGATCCAGGTGAATTGAAATAATTCCAGTTGAACCGATTGTGTCTAATAAAGACAATAGATCTTTTCCTCTTAAATAGTATGTTCTTGTTTGGCAACTAAACTCTCGGAAATATTTTTAATTATTTTAATGGAATAATAGAGTCTTTCAAAAGCTCTGTATAATCACGAAGGATTACGACTACGGTAAACTATTAATTTATATGATTGAGCTAATTCTGACCCTGAAGTAATAGTACTGATTTCATAATTAAATCCTATCAAAAAATATAATTACGATTACGATTAGAAATATTATTGATAAAATATAATATGGGAAGAATACGGACACTTTCTTATGCTAATTTGTTTCATCCAGATATCTTTAAATTGATGACCAGCTTGAACAAATGTTGGTACTATTTCCTTAAAATTAACGAGTGAAGGTTGCATCATTTTCTTTGTCGTTTATGAGAATCTCCACCAGCAAGAAAAATACCATCACTATAAAATTTTTTATTTACAGATTTGTTGAGGAAATGTTTTGGATAATAATAAGAACGATTTATCAGTACTGCACTGTTTGGACAAGTTCTGGATCGGAAATCAACAATCGTGCTTGTTAAATTAGCTATAATACCGAACTATCCCACTGTAATGTTTGACTAAACGAGCAGAAGCTTCACTTATCTCTTTATTTAAAAGAGTGATATAATGTCAAAAGTGAGATTATCAAGAGGTGGACAAGAATTTTACATATTGGCGACAAATATACAGAATAAATATAACATTTATACAAAATGTAGCTAATAAACGCAACAAACGCAATTAAGGAGTAATTCATTTTATTGTTGTCTAGAGAACTGAATATAGTATACTGTTCATATCCACCGATTTGATTTTTAGGGGTCTTTTTTCGATAAACTATTACACAAACTTCTATGAAGTGACGTGAAGAATAACAAACGAAACCTTCAAATAAAATAGTATTTTTGGCCTCTATATGAGATAAATAAGCAATAAATATTCAAAGAACAGCTACGCCAAGCTGTAAAAGGAATCACTATCACTTGTTGTTGAAGCGTTCGGGTATTTTCGAGTAGTGAAGGTTCGGTTTGTCATTGAACGATCGGTTGTATAACGGGTAAGAGTAAATTCGGAAGCAATTTCAGAAAAACTACCTTTTTTAACTTACTTTCAGCTAATAATTAAACATGTAGATATTAAAATATTCTATAATTTAATTATGGATTAAAAGTAGGTTTAAAGACCGTTGTTGTAAAACTCACTTTGTAATAAATTTTAATATTCCACGACCCCTAATGTTCTCCCGTGAACATTTCTGATGATATTTTTACTGATGACATAATGCCATGAAATATCAAAAATTATTCCACGGACATTACGTCATCAGTAAAAATTTTAATCAGAAATGCTACGGGCATAGGAACCGTGGAATATCTATTACAATTCTCGATCAGAAACCAAATCGGTGGATATGTATTTACTTATGCTAGCGATAATATCTCTTTATATCAAAATCAATCAAAACTATAATAAATTACTCGTATCCTTCCGACTTTTAATACTATATACAGTGATATATTACTTAATACTTAAAAGTGGTTGTGTTTTTGATAGATTGATTGTTGAAAATGTGGTTAATATTATGAAATTTCAAGTTGAGATCTTGGTTACATAGCAATAACATGGAAAAAATGTATCATGTCTGTATCATATATATATCCACCGATTTGATTTTTATCGCTAAACCATTACACAAAAATTTGTTATACCGATATGGATTTATAATTCTGTAATTAACTGCTGAACATAAGCTTATGTGCAAAACGTACAAAATGTGAACATAACTCCGATGTTTTTCCACATATTAGGTAGAAAAACTAAGCACTACATATCTTATGTACATATGCGTAATCCGTTAAAATTTGATTAGCGCAGACATCTAAATATACTAATTTTTTTACAGAATTTTAATTTTTTGCAAGGTTCCTAATTTATATTACTACCTCTATATACTAATGTCCGAGAACTTTATTTTTACTAGTTATTCTAATTATAATATCTATCATGAACATGCTTAGATGGTAAAAAGAAAAAAAGAAACTATTTTTCAATTTTTTAAACCAGGTGATAATTAAAGTCCGAATAATTAAATTTATATTTAAATCTATATATCAGAAACATTACCTGTTTTTAATTACATAATAAACCATTTGTTATCCCTATTTACATCGTATTATAAAAAGAAAAACAATGATCATATGTGTCTGCACGATAATTATTGATTTTTATCAGGGGTTTTGTCTATTTGAATGTGAAGCGGATTCTTTGCATTTATTTAATATCCATTTTTGATTAATTTTGAGGAACACCACTGCAATATGCAATAAGGGTTTCAGACTTAAGATTCAGGTTTCTGATTTCTAATTAAATCAATAATGTATTTATTTCAAAATCAATGAACTATAAATCCTATTTATTTTTATTTGTAAGCTTAATTATCTATAATAATAGGGTATAGAGTTAAGTTATTTGAAAATAAATGGGAATTCGAAATTTCGAAATCAGAAAATGAAATAGGAATTATTTATAGATAAAATAAGCAAACTTTTTTTGATTGAATTTTGAAAGAAAATTTATTATTATTTGAATAAGCATATAAATAAAAACAAATAGAAATAAATAAAAAAAAATAGGATTTATAAATCATTGATTTTTAAATAAATAAGTCACTGATTTAACTCGAAATCAGAAACCTGAATCTTAGGTTTAAAATGCCATAATGAATTCTTTTGCGATCGAATTATCTTTCGAAATTCTATAAAAAAAAAAGCTTGCTTATTTTATCTCCGGATGACTCTTATTTCATTTCCTGATTTCGAAATTTCGAACTCCCATTATTTTCAAAATAAATTAACTCCGAAACCCCTAAATAACAGAAAAAAAGCATTCATGAATCAGATTTGTTAATATTGTAACGAAAAAAACTGTGCAAATAATATAAATAAATTAATAAGAACTAAATAATTATAAAATAAATTTAAAACTTAAGGGTAGCTGCACAGCATGCGATGTCGAGCGGAAACAGTATGATAAAGTGTAACAAATTCAAACTATGCTCAAATATCCTATTTAGATTCATAACAAAAAATTTCTACTCATTGACGAAATAAATACGAACAAAATAGAAATATAACGATGATACAGTAAATGATATGAATCATATAACTTATTTAAATGCTAATTTATATGCAGTTCGGAAACTTCATTGCAAATAAATACAGTATAATAGTAGTGACATATATTTTCGAATAGTTTCTTTAGGTATGCCGATAAAAAGATTGCAACATTCATCGAGTAAGTTAACAAAACTTAGAGATGAATGCTATAAATTCGAATTTATTTATTTACACTGAACTCCAACACTCTTACAATAACAAATATTGAGTGGAAAGTAAATTATTTAAAAATCTTTGATAATGAATGATCGCTAAATACTGTAAACTAATGATCTATCGACTAAATTCCACAGATAAAAAAGAAGCTTAATGAGAATTGAAGAATTTAATAATAAAAACCGAATATAGCCGAGTATAGTGGTTTAAATACATTAGTTAAACCAATACATGATCTTAAACACAATCCGAATAAAAACCAACCAATTAACCATGCTTGTATCATTTTAAATACAGTACTTCGAGATCATTCGAATTGGCTAGTTTTAAATCCGTACTATGGAATATTAACAAATTAAAATTATTTCAATTAATCGCGCAACACATAATTAATGGCATATTCCACTGAGTGAGTTGCTTGAGAATCTCCTCATTCCGCTCATTCAGTGCTAAAGTAATCTTTATACCAATTTGACTAGACTAAAAATCTATAATACAAAACATAAATTTAAAATTTTGACTAAATAGAGTAAAAAGATGACTTTGCTTATTTTTCAACTGACGACTAATTAAAACTTGGCTCTGATTTATTAAACGAGATGCTTAATAAATAGATTAAACTCAGTTATTATTTCTTTACCATCTAATTAGCTTGTTCTATTTCTATTCAGCTATATGTATACTGTAGTTAATAAAATTTTATTATTATTATTATTATTATTTTTTATTACTTTTTTATTGATGTTTTTTTAAATACATAAATCTAATTGAAAATATATCAAATCAATTTAAAAAAATATAAAATAATAAACAAATTGTTAAATAATAAAATTGACTTCAAAGCTATAAAATGTAAAATATAATTATGATTAGGATAATTAATAAAAATATACATTATTAAACCAAATAAAAAAATAACAACAAATATAAATTAACCAAGACTATGTTAAATGATAAAATTGGTGAGTTTTTTTTTTTTTTTTTTTTTTTTTTTTNTTTTTTTTTTTTTTTTTTTTTTAAAAAAAAAAAAAAAAATAATCAATCGTTAAAAAAAGCTATTCAAGAAAAGATTTAATAATCTACTTTTGAAACCAATAAATCTATTCCAGGTATTGGTTTAGCCATACCAATGTGTTTCTTTTTAAAACTAAATCCTTCAACTAATCTAAATTCAAAATTTCTAATAATTACAGATAAAATAGATTTAAGTTCTAATTGAGTCATTTTCATTCCTAAACAATTTCTTGGTCCAGCACCAAAAGGCAAGAAATTAGTATTTGTAACTTTCGATTTTATTTCAGGATCAAGCCATCTAGATGGATTAAAATCTTCTGCATCATCACCCCAAATTGAAGGATCACGATGGAATACGTGGAAAACGATTGTCATTGGAGTTCCCTAAATGAAAAATTTCAAAGTTATATACTATATATCATTATTAAAAAAAAATTGAACTATGAATATTATTAAATACCTTTGGAATAACGTAACCGTTCAAAACTTCATCTTTTAAATTAGAACGGAGAACTCCAGGTACTTTAAATCATAAATAAAATAAGTAGAATAAATTTAGAGATAAATAAATCGTATCAATCGAAAAAAAAAATAAAAGATCAAGAAATAGATATTGAACCATACCAGGCGGAACAATCCTTAAAGTTTCTTTAAATACACAATCTAAATATTTCAATTGTTCAATTTCATCAAAAGTTGGAAAATGATTACGATCGGTAAATATTTCAAGTATTTCTTTACGAAGACGATCTTGAACGTCAGCATTTTTTGCGATGAAGTATAATGTCCAGGATAACGCAACACTAGTGGTCTCATGTCCAGCTATGAGTAATGTCATAACCTTGAATATTCATGGATAATAAATTGTTTAAAAATTAAAATAATGTAAAAACTAAATAGAATTATATATATATATTTTAATAATTTAAATATAATAAATATAATTTTACCTGACTAAGTAATTCATTATGTGTTAATTGTTCATCAACAGGTAAATTCTCATTTGCTTTAATCAATAAAGACAATAAATCTTTTCCTCGAACAGTAGCATTTTTTTGTTCAGCAACTAATCTCTCGGAAACATTTTTAATAATTTTAATAGAATTATTATATTGCATATGCGCGGATTTGTGGAATTAATGTAGATCACTGACGCACCCTAAAAATTTGTTACACAAATATGCAGGTGCGTCAGCTAGTTGACGTAGTTGACGCCCAATAATATGCGCATATTTAGTAGTGTGTCAGCTAGTTGACGTAGTTGACGCGCAGGTATAATATACTGGTAATCGAGATATCACTATATAACATGTTGCCAGCTTGGTGTCGAATAGCGAGAGGCATGAAAATAAATATTGTGTGATTTCTTTTGATAGACTGGACAATATTCAAAAGGTTGGTGAAAGCTCAGCAACACTCCCAAAATCTGATTTTTATGGACATTTACTATTATTTTTCTTTTAAAGCAAAAAATAGGGTTCGTGCTGTACTCGCTTGTGGTCATTTAACCTATTTCACGATAATAATTATTATTTCTAGTGCCATCAAAAGAAAACCTACAAGTTATACTTTTTTAGCCTTTTATTGTTAATAAAAATATTCTGAATCGTTTTGAGACGATTCAAATAATGGGGGTTTCAAAGTTAACAAGTGACGCATTTCGAAAATATAATTTTTTTCAATTATTGTTAATCCTTACGTTCCTGTTTCTGTATAAACGTTATGAACATTACCTATAACCCTTTCTATCAACATGACTAAATCGTTTATTAATATTTGCGGCCTTGGTGGAAAAAAACCGCTAACTTGACCGAATCGGCTCATTTATTACAAAAAAATTATGCCTTGGTGCGGCAAGAGGCCCGTATTTTAGAAAGTATGGGCATAGTACTTTTACTATGTTGTATTATAAATCGGAAAAATAAAATATGATTCTCTGATTTTAATTCGAAACCCGCTAATATTAAAATTTAAGGCTCAATTATCGATATCATATAAAATAAAGTTAGAGATTTCAATTATCTTTAGAAAGTATTATACGACGCAATGCAGGAATTTGGGTATCTTCTTTATTTTTATTTATTAAATATTATGTAAATAGAGTACAGTTCTGTTATTTATCATATCAATGTACTTTATTTTAAAGAATAAAAGGTCACGTATACATAATAAACTTACAACCAAACAAAGTGATAAGAGATATTGTAGTATGATTAGTGATTGATGAAATTGTAGATCTATAGGTAAGCAGATCCGTATAGTATCGACCAAATTTTAAATCTACACCATACCGATCAGCTATAATTTTTAACCCTAAAGCTAATATATATTACACTGGATCAGTATGGTATAGATTTAAAAATTCAGCCTATACTATACTGATTGCTCACCTATACTATACTGCTGTGAAATACCTGTAATTGATCCAAACATAAAATCAGCTGATGTACCTACCAATCATAAGGAGGTAGTGTTCATGATACAGAGGTAGCTTGATGATAAGTTAATTCGAAACGGTAATATTTAGATCTAAGCGTATAACGTAAGTAATCTACGATATCATATCTTGGAAAGAGGTAGGGTAAATGGAATTGCCGACTTTCTATAGATGTTTCATGAAGAAATAATCTTTTTAGTTCCAATTCCACTTTTATAACGACCAACTTCTCCTTACCGAATTTGATCTCAACAGATCTTTGAAAATAAATAAACGCCTATATTTATCATTTTCAGTTTCGTGTCCAGCCATATTCGCTATAAAAACATAGCCCATCATGACAGACATTTGAAAATAAATGAATGTTTTACTTTCATTTTTTTCAACCCCAAATCTATCTTTGTAGTAAGCACCAGCTTGAAACGTTACATCAAGATCTCCTATACCTGCAGAGTTTTGATAAATAAATTGCTTGCGCCTGACCATTTTAACTTCTATATGAAATCGAGGGAAATTAATTAATTGATAATTTCAGAATAAAATAATATTATTGCTCCTTTTGCTAAGAGATCTATTGATCCAGACTTCTCTTCTTTTCCACTATTGAAGTAATGTAACAAATCGAGTAATTATGTACTAATCAAAAGCATATTGAAAATGTAGAAAGTCTTCTGCATTTACTCTCATAAAATAATTAGCTACGTTAAAATCTTTAAATTCAAAGAAATAGGTATGCATTTTAACAATTTGTAAATAAAAGAATAATGAAATGCTTTTTGATACGTGGAATCTGCTTAAAAAAAAAAAAAACCCCCCCGATAGTGAATCATATGATCTGAAATGTGATCTGAAACTTAAATTTTGTCACACAAATCAAATAAAAATAGCAAATTAGTTATTTCAGTATTGCCAAGTAGAAGTTCATACGTACAGTACTCTAAAAGTGGGCGTTGAGAATGACGTTAAATGTTCTTCTATTCTATTTATATAACAAGTGGTACTATTTGCCGCAAATTACGGTATATAACTCTTTAACCCTTACTACATCAAAACCGCTTTAGCGATCCAAAAATAGGAAATCAAAATAAAGACAGCCAAATTTTGCTTATAGCTTCGTAACTTGATTTAAAATTAAATTTTATTAATCTAATACTACTGTGTTTCAATTTAACCAATTTTTTTGAAGCTGATTTATGTATACACTTGTATTCAATAGTCATATCACGTGAAGTCTCTTGAGATATTGAGATATTATATCTTTCCTGTGAAATTAACCAAAATAAAAAATTGAAAACTTATAAATTTCAAAATAAATTACATTGGAAAATGCTTACATTGAGGTAGTTTGCATGAAAATTTTCGAATCTTTATAATGTGATCTGAGAAAATGAGCGCACATTAAGTCACAATAAGTCATTACTTATGTGTTCACATTATGAACCAAAGTATATACAACCTTGTAGACAATGCCACATCTTCAAAATGAAAAAAAAAACATTGGACCAGATGAAGATCCTATTCCTTGACTTGTGGTTTGATCCGTTATTTTAGAGAACGTTAAAAATATCCTTTAAGCACATGATAAAAGTTCATAAATAGAGTTTATTTCAAATAAAAGCAAATGGATATAAATGAAAAGAATTTCGGTTGGATTTCATTTTTGGCCGGATCATAGTATGCAAAGTTGGTCTTACACACCTTTAATGGGGGTGATAAAGAAAAGGTTTTGCGCGATTTTAATTTTGATGTCATTTTTAGTGAAGAAAGAGCTATATTAATTACTCGTTTGTGGAGAGACTTCCATTCACTTTACAAGCTTATGAACGATCAAAAAACCGATTCAACTTTTTTTGCTGCCCAGGCAAGAAAATGGTTCAACTTATTCCTTACACCGCACCAAGGCGAACCGAATACTTTATCTTTTAAAAAAGGGCTTTATCGCCCCAAAGACGTGACTCCATATATACATGTCCTAATTAATCATATACCAGAATTTATTGAACTACATCAACGCTTTGGTTTTGCAGCATTTTCATGTGCCGCTGTCGAAAAAAAAAACCACGACCAAGTATCTATCTTCTTTAGGAAAACAATGAAGGATGGTGGCAAAGGCACGGATAGAAAGTCGGCAATTTTTGAAATTCTCAGTTATGAAAATCGGTTATTATACTTTGCTCAAAAATCGAATTCTGATCAAGTCTATAAACCTCAATATTTTCATATTAAGGAAAATGTAGAATTTTAATTTCATTTCGATGTTACAATTATCCCTTTATCTATTGTTTTAAGGGAAGCGATAAATTTTAGTGCATTTTTAGCATCATTCGCAGTATTATTCTGCACTTTATTAGCATTGTGTAGTTATTTTAGCATTTACACAAAAATTTGGATGCTATAATAAAATTTTGAAGTGAAAAAATGATCTTACTACAGTATAACCTCGATATAACGAACCTCAATAAACCGAATATGGCATTATAACGAAGATTTTTTCCAGCTAAAATTTTTTATTAATAAATTAACCTCGATATAATGAATTTAATTATAAAACCTTGTTATAACGTATAACGAAATAATTTATTTTTTGTTCATAACAAAATTACCTTGTTATAATGAATACCTTTATATAACGAATTATTAAATGAGATAACGAAGCATTTGTGTAACATCGTTAATCAGTATAATATAAAAGAAAGTTAAATTTTCACGTCTTTCATTTAACAAGTGCAGTAATGGATACTGGTACAAATAAGCGACAAAACAATAATAGTAATAGCGAAGCTCAAAAGAAAAGAAGGGTTACTTTAACCAACAAACAAAGATATGATGACACTCTAAATAATGCTGGAAACATAATAGACAGTCCTGTAGATGGCTTAGATACATTGAATGCCAGGAAACGTAAATTAGAAGAAGAGGAAATCGCAATACAGAAAAGAGTAAGATTGAAAAAATAAATTTAGTTTAATGAAATTGTACTTGCCGAAAAAATAATTAATATTTTGATATATAAATTTCAGGAGGAACAAATTGAAAAGGACAAACGAAAATATGCGTTGCCACGAATCTTACCCCTGGGACGTGATCGCTTCTATAATAAATATTATTATACTGACTGCATAGGTGTTGCTGTCGGTGAAAAATATGGAACAGGTAGAATTTTTGTGGAGACTCCAAGCACTTATGACTTACAAATAATGACCGAGAAAGAAGAACAACGTTTCAATAAGAGACGAAAGGTTGAAGAAGCGTCTTTCAATTCAGACTCTGACAATCAAACGAGATGGGGTTACTATGAAGATATAAATCAGGTTTGTTTTAAATTGTGTTGACGATCAGAAAAACTTTTTATTTAATTTTGTAAAATCTTTTATTAGGTTGAAGAGTTAAGACAGTGGCTTAATACCAAAGGAATAAGGGAATTAGCGCTGAGTAACGAATTAACGGCACGTTATCAAGATATTTCATTGAGCATGAATAAACGACAACAAGTGCGTATTTTCCTTTATTATATTCTCTTATTACGTTAACTTATAATACTAATTTCATCATTGAAAAACCAGGACATTTATGATGAGAGTGAACCCACACCTCAAATTCCACTTAACTTAGCACTAGAAAGCTTAGAGAATATAAGGTTGTATTATTGAATCCACCTGAAACTTTACGCATTGAAAATGAAGACTCAAAGGTTATTAACTCACTTAAGAAGCGCATTTTAAGTTTAATTACTCGACAAAAAAAACAATTAAATATAGAGAATTTCTTTAGCAATAATGAATAACCAATCACATTTGTTTTAGAAGGTGTTTATAAGGTATAGGTTAAAGAAAATGTGTTAATTATGGAGGATGAGATGAGTTGATGTAATTAAAGGTTGAATATACAAACTAAAATTTGATTTAGCTTTTCAAATTCATAGCATCAAGTTTTCTTAGGTAAGTTTTTAAAGTTATTCGGATTAATTTTTAATAGGTTTCTAATACCGTATTCTAAATATTCGCATCTATTCAGTGTACATAAATATCGTTGAATTTTTTTTTTTTTTAAAAAAAAACAATGAAATGTCTACTGTATTAAGAATTTTACATTCATAATCGTAATATTGTTTTGTAGTATCTCAACGTTAATTATTAATTATTAACTAATTGATTCAAAGTAGCGACATAGGGAGTTATTGATTAATGCAGATAGATCAACTGACATTCTTATTACAGTAATTAGATTTTTTCGACTATTGAACATTCAAATTTTAATTTATTATTCTTATAAGTTAAAGTGAAATGGTGGGTGCCCTTTTTTTTTTT
Organism: Gigaspora rosea; assembly: GCA_003550325.1. NCBI lineage: Eukaryota > Fungi > Glomeromycota > Glomeromycetes > Diversisporales > Gigasporaceae > Gigaspora > Gigaspora rosea. The sequence continues at coordinate 165,239 of QKWP01000380.1, read as the reverse complement.
TTTAATTCTATAGTTATTCTTTCTTGCGAGAATGCGCTAACCTTATTAAACTTAACAGGTAATCAAGTCCCCCACTGTAGATCTCTTAATAGACACCTCCACCACAATTGCGGTTACTGAGTGGAAAGAAACACAAACCAATCTTAAACTTACCTTACAAAGAAGAATTTATGGTATTCACGCTCCATTAAGACATATGATTGAACGAAGTATTGTGTCTAAGGTAAATTAGAATTTAAGCAAGTGCTGTCAGGGTTGTCACGTCACAACGTCCAATTGGTTTCAATTTTTTTGGACATATGCCAAAAAAAATTGAAACCAATTGGACATCGTGACGTGACAACCCTGAGTGCTGTACTGTACTATGTTTGATTGTTAGTGATATTATATACAGTATGGTCAATATTAAGTTATAACTTTAATTATTCAGGCGGAACGTTTACCAGGTTTACCGTCATCTAATTTTGGGTTGGAAATTTTGATGGGCGAAGACGAAACTATTGATTAAACAGTACGTTTATAATTTATAGTTTTGTTTACATGGCATTAGAAATAATTTATTCATTAATTTATATTCGCATATGCAGTATTAATTATGTGAGGCTTTAATTTATAGATTCTTTTCAAATTACAGTATATGCGCCGCATATTGAAATGCAGCATCATTAATAATGTGCAATAAATACATGTAATCATATATTATTCATATGAACCTTATAAATACAGTACCTTCTTTATTGGCTTTGAAGCCTAGTTTGATTATGTTCTTATTACTGAAGCTTCACTCATTTTAAACTTGATTTTAAACTTACAAAAAAAGCTAAAAAAACATAAAATTTTCAACTCTTAAGATTTAATTGGCTTATTCTCATAAATCATATTTACAGTATATAATTGACTCAAGCTAAGTTGTACAGTATAGGTTATAAACCTTCGTTATAGCGAGGTGCCCAAGACTATATAGATTCGTTATAATAAGGTACCTCAATGGATCGAAACCTTGATATATCGAACCAAACCCTTCAGCTCCTGAGCTTCGTTATATCGAGGTTATACTGTATTCGTGAACGTCTATTTTTTATAGCTAATATTAAATACAGTATCATCTTCTGAAGACTTTGATCCACCTCCCTGTTATGCAGGATGATTAGAGTTGGAATTTTATGCTTTTTTTTGATCGTATAAGTTGTCTTAATTATTAAGTTTTTACAGCAGCAGCAGCAGCATGTAACTCGCGTATCCTAGCCTGACGAATAGCTTCAAGTTTTCCATTGGGTTGAAGTGTCGATTATTAAGTGCAGAATTTAAAGTTAATAGAGTGAAACGATTAAACTATCGCTACCAGCTATACGGTCTTATAGTAACAATTCACTTAAAATTAAATACAGATGAATAAAATTAAAATTCAGATTATCATAATTGTTTGAACGTATATCTATTACTTTATTTGAATCTTCACACATTATACATTCTTTTTATAATAATGGGCGTAAGGTGTTAAAATTTTAGTAATAAATTCATACGTATTAAAATAAAAAGAAAAAAAATACCTAGGCCCTATAACTCTAAATTTGTTGAGTATAAAAACTCAAATGTAAATAACCTGCTGAAGTCTGATTACCCTTTGCATCTCTTTTGCTCTTTGTTTTCCATTCGACCATTAATCTTGGTAATTCGGATTTTTTTTTATAGTTGGCTTTTTGAACCTGTGCGTTGAACAACAAAATAAATGTCTGTTGATCATTGCTAAAGAATTTGCGTCCCCAATTCTGATTTTTAAATAAACTAGCTAATTGTGAATATGCATCCGGTCCGTGAAAAAAACACTTATAGCTATGATTTCTACGATTATAATAATGGATATGTCCCTTAAAAGCACCAAAAAATAAACTTTCTAAACACGGAAATGTGATAGTTTGTTTGCCTGACCAACTATAATGCTCTTTGAGTTTGCTTCCTATAATATGAACGAGATCTGCTTTAAATTGCTTGACTGCTTGCAAAGGTAACGTATATAACCCCTTACGGCGAATATTATACTTTTGAACAATTCTTTGGTGACACGTAAGACCTCTTTTTGTTTTATAAATCATTTCACAAATTTCACACTTAAAACCTTGTTGTAAAGTAATATGTGGTATAAGAACTATTGGTTCGGAAGAAATAAAGTTGTGACGCGTATTAATAGCCATTATATTATTTATTGAGCCTATTAATTCGAAATAAAAAATTCAATAAATTAGCTTTGTAATATTTAAATAAATGTAATAGTTAATTCTTACTCAAGTAAATTCTAAAAAGAAGGATTGGTTTTGAGGACGGACGATTGGTTTGACGTGCTTGTATATGTATAAATTTTTGTTTTGTAGAATTTTAACTATTTAAAATTTTTGGGGTTCAAAAAAAAAAATCGGCTGATTACTATTTGATTTATTAAATATGGGGCTCTAAAAAAAGGCCCAATTCCATAAATCCGCGCATATGGATTATAATATGGAGTTGGGAATTTCCTTATGAACGGAAAAAAGGCTTCAAAAGCTCTATATAAGAATGAAGGATTACGATTAACTATTGCTTTATATGCTTGAGCTAATTCAGATCCTGAAGTAGTAGAATTGAATTCGTAATTAAATCCTATTCAAATAATGTGATTAGAAATGTTATTGATAAAATCTAACATGTGAATGAATACGGAGTAATGCATACCAACAAGACCAATCACATCTAAAGTTATCTCTGAAGCTAATGCAGTAATAGTAATTCTCTCCTCTTTATTATTACCAATTTGTTTCATCCAGATATCTTTTTATTTATGACCAGCTTGAACAAATGTTGGTACCATTTCCTTAAAATTAAAGAAAACTAGAATAAATTTAAGGTCCAATTTTTTTTTTAAAAAAAAAAATATTGCGATAATTAATGATAATAAAAGAATACTTTAATATTGGTAAAAGCGAATGAAGGTTGCATCATTTTTCTTTGTCGTTTATGAGACTCTCCTTTAGCAAGAAAAACACCATCACCCATGATTTCTTTAGAAAATGTATTATTGATAAAGTGTTTTGGATAGTCATAAGAATGATTTACCAATATTGTTTGGATAAGTTCTGGATCAGAAATTAACAGATTTGGTTTGCTAAATAAACCATAATACCGAACTATACCACCGTATTGTTTGGTTAAGCGAGTCATAACTTCATCTACCTCTTTATTTAAAAGAGTGGCATAATGTCCAAAAATGAGACTGTCATGTGGGTGGACCAGGAATTTTACGTAATGGTGACAAATATAAAGGATAAATATAACATTTATATAAAATGTAGCTAATAAGCGCAACAAACGCAACTAAGTAGTAATTCATTTTGTTTAAGTCTAAAAAATGAACATAATTTACTAATTTGATCTGTATAAGAATCGCTTCATTTCTCCCTATTTATATTTTTTTATGCTAGCGATATACCGATATAAATTTATAATCTGTAATTAACTGATTAGCCTAAAATGAACATATGTACTGTACATATGTACATATACATATATATGTAATCTGTTAAAAATAGATTGGCGCAAGTATAGATGTTACAAATAGATTGACGCAGACAGATGTTTAAAATTTGCTTTTGACAGAATCTTAATTTCTTCAAGTCAGGGGCCTAATTTATATTACTATTATTATTTACTAATGTCAAAGAACGTTTATTTTTACTAGTTATTCGAATTATTTATCATAATCATGTTTGTAGGTACAGTAAAAAAGCAACTTAAATTATTTTTTCACTGCTTTAAAACAGGTGATATCTTGATTTAAATATATGGATTGAATAATTATCTATTTTTAATTATGTAATAATATTTGTTTAATTATCCGTCTTTTTGTCTATTTTAATGGAAGCAGATTCTTCACGTTTATTTATTATCCATTTTAATCAAATTTACGGAAAAAATGCTATGTGCATAATATATAAATAAATCAACTTTAATGCAGTATTATATAAAATTTGTTTCAAAATAATATGTTAATTTGCGCATATGCGCATATGCGGTGTTATGCACCTCGGCACGGCATTTACTAATTTCTCCACACAATTCCCGATTCTAGTCAATAAGCATCAGCCACGCAGACAAGGTCTGGTGTAACATGAAAATTAGTAAAACAATAAAACCAACGAAATCACATTAATCTCGAAATTTTACCTAAGAAATCACCTTTTGTATATTAATTCCTTGCAAAATTTTGGTATAAATTTACCTACTAAGTCTAATACTATCTTTAACCAAAATGTCACATTTTAGAAAGATTGGTGCCACGTAAATAAATCTCAAAATTTTAACCCTGGTCACTATATCAAGATCACAGGGTATAAATCAGTTATACCCTTGGCATTATATGTATAAGTGGAAATTTAATTTCCGCTTATACCCAACTGCCCAGGATATAACTATTAAATATGCCACAACTCCTAAGATTTGATGTAACGTGAAATCAAAACAACCTAAATCAGTTAGTTAGAGTTAGGTGTGATGAAGGTGGTTTAAAGTAAAATTTTGTATGAAGTGTTGGGGTGGTCTGTCAACTAAGTAAATCAAAACTGTATGTTTTGAGCTTACTGCAATTTTTATTGAGTAACATATATATATATACTATTTTTTTAGATGCACAGATTACAATCTTCTTTTTTAGCAGAAAATTTAACGTCAAATTGACTCTTTTCTATCCTATTAACAAAGTTACAGAGCCATTTTTTACATTACATATGAAAACCAAATTTTTTTTCTAATTACTTGTTCTGTATTTATTTTTGGATAACTCGAACAAAATTTAAACTGTTAGTAGATTTTTTTTAAATTAATATAAAATTTGGCTTTGTAACTTGGATTGTAGAAACCTTTTATCAATTTGTTTAAATTTTAGGACTCTACCTTTTAGTTGTAAAGGCCCTGCATCTAAATCATTGTCGGCAATAAAATATTAATAAATAATATCTAATACTGTAATAAGGCCATGCAAACTTGATTTTTCGTTTAGCATTACATGGGATCTGAAAATATGGGTCGGTCGGTCAGATTTTTTTTAATTTACAGTCAATTAATAACGTCAAAGGTTATGCAAGGTTAATTTTTCATTTTGCACAACAATGAATCAAAAAATTGTATCAGCTGTCATGTTTTCTCCACCAGTCCTATCAGACAGTTATTGGAAATTAAGGTCCCCATTGGGTGATACCGGATGAGAATAGCGAAAAAATAAATGTCAAAAATCGAACAATTGACACAATTAGGATCTAAAAAAAAAAAAAAAAAAAAAATTAAAAAATTGAAAAATTTAAAAAAAATGAGTCGGCAGGTAATGTGTGTGCCCTTAAATAAGGCAGTTTTTAGTTGATTATTAGGTTAACGTCATTATTCAGGCTCAGGAATAAGTGGATTAAACAAACACATCCAAAGAATATTTGATCAAATCTCATTGGTTAACATTAATCACTTGATTAACTTGGCATTTTGATTGTCTTGTTTAATTTTTGGCGGCAGTTAAGCAAGAGGATGATGTTACTTAAAAATCAACTAAAAACGGCCTAAGCTTTACAAATTGCAGGATTTTGCTAAAATGAGGATGGATTACTTGAATATGAATATTTTGATATATAAAAAAAAAGATCAATTTATTTTGGGTTTAAGTGAACCAAATTCAGGGTCATTTGAACTCAATTCGGGCTCATTTGAACACGTTTGGGTTCATTTGAACCTAATGTTATGGGGAGAAATGGTGTGAAATGGACAAGTTTTATTAATTCATTGCAAATGATGACAAGAAGGCAGTTTGCCAAAGGCGTGACTTGGTGATTTAACCCGATTTAATATAAAAATTGCTTATGTATTAACATAATCTGAGTTTATCTGTTATTATATTCTTTATTAAATTTAACTATAGATAATCCTCCAAATTCCTTTAAGAAGAGTGAACCAACTTCCTTTTTATACTTTCTGCGAAGCTTTAATCATACATTATTTTACCTTATCTGACATTAACATGCCATGAGTATCAGGTGTTAAATGGCCTGATACTGTATAACTAAACCACTCCACATTAAGCTAAGCCTTATACATCGAGATTGTGCATGGCATTACATGAAATGTAGCATAGTATAAATTTATGATCAACATTACTTTTTGCCTGAGATGATATATTATTGTTTTAAAAATTTTATGATTAATGTATTGGCCTACTGATAATATAATATTTTTTAGATGATATATTACTGTTTAAACCTATAGTTAGCCAATAATGATGTTATATAATATTATCCAATTATATTTATTAAATATTTTTTCATTAAATTTATTTAAATAAAATAAAAAATAAAATAAAAAATAAAACAAAATAATAATATATAAATTATTTTTTTCTTCCCCACTTTGTTACTTTATTATTATTCTTTTTTACTGCTTTACTCTTTTCTGCCTTTTCTTTCTTTTTGCTCCCTTCCTATTCTTGCCTTTAAATCTTCATCCACACCCTCTTCTTCACCTTTATTCCCACTATTACTACCCTCAACATTCTCACCCTCCTCAATACTAGTCTCTTCTGGAGTTGTAATTTTCACAGATTTTCTTTACTAACTTTCATAATAGAAGCTTCAGTTGTTGCTCCTGTTGTTGCTTCTGCGCTTCTTTTGCTTTTGCTGCTGTTGTTGATATTGTTGATATTGTTGTTTTTGTTGTTTGTCTTTTTACTGCTATTTTTAGTACAGCTACTGATGATGTTGATGCTGCTGCTATGGGACTTGGAAGTGATAATTTACTGCTTTTCATACTTCTGTTGGTTTTATATATAAAGTAGTATCTCTACTTTTTAACTTTATTTCATTTTTGAAATGTTTTTACTCTGAGTACTAGCATGACTTCTTTTTCTTTCTGAGCTACCAGATTGTTCCTAACTATTGACATCCTGGGTGTAACTTCAACTTCAACTTGGACTTTATTTTCTTTTTTTATTTTTTTTGTCTTTTTTCTTTTTTTATGGGTCTTCATTTCTACTAGAAAAATTAGCAAATTAGCATCAAACTTGAGATCCAGTATACTGTATCTTCTGTGGGTCTTATATAGATAGTGTACAACTTGGGCAATTCAGTAGCAGTACATATTCAGTATCAATATGATTTCCATAGTGGCATTCAATTATTCTTTTGTTTTTATTTAAAGCCATTTGATATATGGATCTATTCACTTATGGAACAGCCATTTTAACTAGATAATATATATTAGATATATCAGGAATATTATTATTGAAATACAATAACTCAAATTATAAGATTAAATTACCAATATTACAATATATACATGTTTAAGAATAATATACTTACATAGGGATCATGCTACTATTTATTAATGCAAACCAACTTTTTCTTTCTTTACCTTTTTATCCATAATTCTTTAGCTAAATAGTATAAATTACTACCCTTGCTTATTATTAGCAGCTTCAATCATCCTAAATAGCATCTTATTTTTTTGTTCCCCAATTTGATTAAAAATATCAACTTTTTATGCCTCTTTTTCTTTTTCTAATTATTTTATTAAAAAAATGATAATAAAAAATAATATTTAAATATAATTTACTTAAGCACAAAATTTTATATTATTTTTACTTTATTCATTTTAGTATTTCTTCTAACTCAAGCATGCTTATTGGTCTTTAATTTATTAGCATTGTTTATTATTACTCTATGTCTTTTTATTTTGTAAGTTGTTTAATATTTTTCAATTATACCCAAGTGTTACTAGTACTTAGACAACTTTTTGGTAATTGCTAGTATTAATCTTTTTCTAGTTTTGTTAGTTGCAATTCCTATTTTTTTGCTAGATCCAGTTTTTGAATGATAGTTGTCCTTATTTAATTAGTATCTTAATTTTATCCTATGTATATATAAAATAAAAAATAAAAAAACAAAAAAAAAACAAAAAAAATGAGAAGGGTTATAATATATTTACCTGAAGATAGAACAATTGTTCTTTAGTTAATAGGCTTGGTGGCCTACCACTAAATAAAACTAGAACTTCTCTCACTGCTACTTCTTATTGAACTACTAATACTGGTACTAGATTTTTTACTTCTTCTACTATTATTACTACTAGTACTTGGGCTCTGAGTGTTTACAATCTTGTCTTTATTTCTCTTATCTTGGATAAATAGCAATTGCAGCTACAATCAGTGTTGGAAATCTGTTTTGTAATTTATGTTCTCATGAGAACATGTTTATTGAATTTAATGTTCCCAAAAATTTTTTTATGTTCTCAATTAAAAAAATTTTTTTCTTTTACTCTTTCTTTCTTTTTCTCTTTCTCTCTTTTTTTCTCTTTCTCTTTTCTCTCTCTTTCTCTCTCTCTTTCTCTTTTTCTCTCTCTTTCATTCTTTCTCACTCTTTCTCAATCTTTTTTACTCTTATTTTCTTTCTTTTATTCTCTTTCTCAACTTATACATTTATACTTTTAGTTATTTTTTAATTTTTATTTTTAACTAATATATTTAAAAATTATTAATAAAAAATATAATTTATTTAACAAACTATATAAACAAAGCTAAGTTATTCATAATATAAGATTATAACTTTATATATATATTTTTTAAAAAAAATTAATATGAGGTTCTTTATATATAGTTGGAGATGTTATTGGCTTGACTCAGCTTATATATTAAGTTTTTAAATAAGCTATTAACATTTTTCAAATGTTTAAATAAATAAGTAATATAATATACTATTCTTTTTTACTGTAGTGAATTTATAGATTCAAAAATTTCTCACTATAAAATTTTAAGATATAATACTAAGTTTAAAATCATAATAACTAAAGATTTGTTAATTTTCTTATAAAAATTATCATCATAGTGAGTTTAGAATTTATGATATTATATGTATACATAATAAGGAATATATTGCACCAAACTAGAAATAGATAAACCAATAAACTTTATTATCTAAAATTTTTTATAATTCAAAAACGACTAAATTGTTCTCTATTTCAACTAACTAACAATTAAATATTTATGAGCTTAATTATTTTAAACAGCTATATTAATAAAAATGATTTTTTATTATTTATATATTTACATAGAAAACATAATTTTCAAACTTAATGTTCTCAAAAAAAATTTAATAGAGAACATCTTAAATTTTGTAAATGTTCTCAGATTGAAAGTGATGTTCTCATGAGAACATAAGAACATAAAATTTCCAACACTGGCTACAATAGCTACAGAAATCAACTTCATATCTACTAAAAATATAAAGTTTATAATTAATTAATTTTTGATAAATTACTATATCAGCCTATCATAAATTTGACATTTTTGTTTCTTATATTTTTTGACTTCTTCTTAGCTATTTTGTTGCTTTTAGCTTTAGGAAGTTTCTTTTCTTTACCTATTTTATACAAAAGAAATAGAGAAACAAGATAAAAAGAAAACAAGAAAGAAAAAAAATAAACATGAAAAAAATAAGTAAGATAAATAAGAGAGAAAAAAATAAAAAAAAAAAACAAGCAAAAAAGAAAACAAGAGAAAAAGAAAATAAGAGATAAAAAAATGCAATAGAATGAGAAAATAAGAGAGAATTGATATATGTATTTATATAAAATGTTAATTTGATATTAAATTGAAAATGATAGCAAAAAATTCTTGGGTAATACCATCCTTTTTGTAATTTCAATAGGCTATATGTTTATTATCAATTATCTTCTGCATTGTCTTATTTTTTCTAGTATTAAATTAAAATTTTTTAATAATACCTTTCACTTGAGTAAATATTAATATTATTATAATATTATTAATTAAATAAATAATTATATTAAATAATTCACCTTTTATATACCCTTTGCTTGAATAATATATGATTAACTTGATTGATATATGCATTATCTTTAGCCTTAAACAAAAATTAGTTATAAATATTATATTATTATTGAAGTAATATCAATAATTAAATAAATGATTATATTAAAATAATTTATCTTTTATTTAAATAATATGCTATTAACTTAGTACTTAAATAAACATTAAATAATTGATTATATTAAAAACAATTTACCTTTTGATTAAATGATATATAATCGACTTGATTATTATATGTATTATTTTTAGCCTTAGATAAAAATTGATAATTAATTTGTGTCTTAGATTAATTCTTGTGTTAGATCTAATCCAACACACATTAAATACTAATTTTAGATAATACATATCATCTGTTGATTGGCTATCTGATATGCATAAGTTGTAATCTAAGGTTTTAAACTAATACTATTATAATCATATTAATTTATCAAATTTAATTTTTTTTATTATTATTAATTAATAAAATTTAAAAAAAAAATAAAAAAATAAAAAAAACAAGCACAACAATAAAATTATAATAACTAGTAGATACTATATATTTAATTAAAAGATTAATTGAAATATACTACTATTCATTAAATAAAAATGTAACAAAAGCATAATGAATTATAAAGCTATATAAAATCTATACATCAAAACTAGAATAAACAACCTAACAGAAATAAGCACCAACAAATAGTATGATCCACATAAAAACTCTACAGTAGTATAAATAAATATATATATAGAAAATGATTCAAAAACAACAAATTTGCATTATCACAATGACCAATAATTTCAATAATGATAAAGACTATAACAACAAAATTACACCCAAAAAAAGAGCTTAATAAATACAAAAAAAGCAGTACAAGAGATAAAGCATTAGTTATACAGATAAAAAAAACCAAAAAAAAACAAGTGATAAACTAACTGATTTTAATAACAAAAGTTCTGAAAACTTTAAAGTGATGAATTTAATGATGAATTCACACCTAAAAGGAAGAAATGTTAATGACAAAAAAAAGGCAATAAAATGATACAAACAATAAACTTATTAACTTTAATGATAATAATGACTCAAAAGTAATGAAATTACTCTATAAAGAAGAAATACTAATAACAAAAAAAACTAAAAAAGGCAATAAAAGTGATAATCTCAATAATTTTGATGACTTTAATGACAAAGGCTCCAAAGAGACAACCAATGATGAAATCTTACCTAACTGGAATATAAGTTAGTAATATAAAAAAATAGCAAAATTTAAAAGCTTACCCAAAGTTTTAAAAAGGCCTGAAAAATTCTTTTTTTTAAATTTTGATGATCTTGTATCAAATTACAATCTATGCACATTAGATGACAATTAACAGGTTATATGCAATATCTAAAAATAAGTATTTAATATGCATCAAATTAGATCTTATGCAAGAATCAATCTAAGGCACAATATAAATATTATATTACTATTAAAGCAATATTAAGATTAAATTTATCTTATGTTAAATGATATGCTATTGACTTAGTACTCAAATAAAACTTGGACAATATAAAAATTATGTAGAAAAATGGATACTGTATATTCCTGAAAATAAGCTACCTTTTTTGGGCCAAAAATTACACGAAAAAATGTGGGTAGCTTATTTTTAGTATATAGACATTTTTGAAAAAATTGAAAAATGTACTAATAAAAAGTTGTTCAAATGTCACCAAATTTTTATTATAGGTACATTTTGATGCGCTGAACAACTTCACTTAATCGAACTTTTGAAGTTTAATTAGTAAAAAAAAAGTTTTATATGTAGCAACTGCCTACGCGTTTTTTGAGATTTTTGAAAAAAAGTAGGGTGGTAGCTTATTTTCAGAGTAGCTTATTTTTGGGAATATACAGTACCTATTAGTGTCTAAAGCCAAAAATAAACATTGGGCTGATCTATATTGATCTTTATAGCTAATTGGCTGCATGTGACTAGAATCTAATACAAAATTATGGCTACTATATATGTTCGAAAATAAGTTACTATATACCTAAAATAAGCTACTCCTTTGATTTTTTTAAATTTTTTTATATTAAAGTCTAAATTTTACTAAGTAAACCTCAAAAAGATTAATTAAGTAAAGTTGTTCAAGATATCAAAATATACTTATAGTAAAAATTTGGTATTATTTGGACAACTTTTTATTAGTACATTTTTTAATTTTTTTTTCAAAAAATTCAATATTTCAAAAATAAGCTACTTTACATTATTTGTATAATTTTTGGCCAAAAAAGGTAGCTTATTTTTGGATACATATGATATTGCTATACTATATAGTTCTCACTATACTTTAGACAATTAATATCATCAATAATTAAATATGGTCTGGTGCAAAAATGTAGATATGTGATATATCTATAATAAAAAAAATTTTGAAATTTAATATAAACATTTAAATGCATTTATTTATTACACAGGTCTGCAGATTTATTTTAATGTAAATTTTATTAAAAAATTTTATTTCTATAAAAATTTTTATTAATGACTTATTTTTTCAATTTGTAAGATGCAAAAATATGAATAAATTAAAATTAAATAATTAATTTATCTATATAAAAGTTTTTTAATTTTTAGTTATCTATTTATAATTTTTTGTACTAAATAAACCAAGTTCTAAGCTATCTATTAATATAAAATTTATTATCTTTTTATATACATATTGTTGTGTAATAATGTTTTTGAAATTTAGTATTTTTATTAAAAAAAGCAAAAAAATAGCTTTTAAAAATAACTATATTTTTGTTACTAATTTACAAATTTGTAAGTTTTTATTGTACAAGTATATTGTTATATATATGCTAAATATATAGTTAAAATTTTAGCTTAATTGAATTAGTAGTTGTTAAAATATAAATTTTTAAATATTTAATAATAATTACTATATATATAGTTATATATAAAACTTTGTTAAAATAAATTAGTTAAATTAGTTTTTAATCTATATTTTAACAACCACTGATCCAATTAAGTTAAAATTTTAACTGTATATTTAGCATATGTATGGCAATGCAGTTGCTTAGTATAAGCTTATAAAGTTGCATATTGGTGGCAAAAATAATTTTTTTTAAAAAAATAGAAATTTATTATAAAATAAACTTATTATAAAATGATAATAAAAATTATATCAAAATATAGCTTAGGACTTTTTTTATAAGGTATAAAAAAATTATAATTAAATAGTTAAAACTGAAGAACTTTTATATGTAAACAAAATAACTTTAGTTTTCGTGTATCTACATTTTTGCGCTGGCCCATATTTAATTATATTAAAAATAATTTATCTTTTAATTAAATAACTGATAATATATTATTGAACCAATTAAAAATTATTTTATTAAAAAGATATGCAAATGAACTTTTTAATTTTCAAATTAGATATTCAGACTTATTATTATGTGGTTTCAGAAACACAATTTATATTAATATTATATTGCTTAATATTCTTAATTAAATAATTGATTTATTAAAATAATTTACCTTTATTTACTTAAATGATATGTATATAATTAGAGCATTATTTCTTGATCTTGGATAGATAAATAAAACAATATCAAATCTTTGACAATTTCTATTTATATAGCTGATACAAGATACAATTTTTATTAATATTATTTTGTTATATTATTAATTAAATAATTAATTACATTAAAATAATTTAATTTTATTTGCTTGAATGATATGCATATGATTAAAGCATTGTTCTAATCTTAAATAAATAAATAAAACAATTGACAATTTCTGTTCATGTAGCTAATTGTTTCAAGATAATATGTTCAATTTAAGAACAATATTTCTGAATAGCCAAAACAGGTAATTAATACTAGTTTGGAGGATATAATATATATTAGTATATTACTAAAATATATTTAATTAATTAAAAAAATTAACAGGTATATTAAAATGTATAAAAGAATTTTTTTATTTAAAAAAATATATTTATTAAATATTTGGCATACTGGTATATTTTTTTGTAAAATATTATCTTTACTTTTTTCTTTGTTATTGTTTTAACACTGTTCTATTTGACTTTTTTAACTGCATATATGTTTTGTTGAATATCAATTTGCATAATTGACAATAGTTTTTTCATTATAGTTTTATATATTTATCTTTAAATTTTACAAGAACTTAGTTTTATTAGAGATGTTTATATGATATAAGTTACAAGTATTTGAAGAATTCTGCTCTAATTCATATATAAAATATATTATTTTGTTAAAATTTTTGTGTTTATCTTTAACTTTTCTCCAAAGTTTTTGCTTAAGAAGGTAATTAATAATCTGTAAAGTTAAAAATTTTTAAAGAATTTTGTATATATCTTTGATAGTTTTTTGTATTCATAATATTATTATACTTGGTATAACATTTTTGTAATATTTGTATATATTTGAATTGTATGTGCCTTTGTTTAGAAAAAAATATTAATGCATTTCAGAAAGAAAAGAATTAATGGTTTTGAAAAAAAGAAACTGCTTGTATTATTGTTTATCTTACATTTTTTATACTGTATTACTAGAAAATTATTAATTTTTTAGTTATCAAATTAATTAATTTGCTATATAAACTTAATTTAAATTCTGATTATTGATCCAAAATATAACCTTAATTTGAAATTTGATTATTGATTGAAATTTACTATATAACCTAAATTTGTTTTTATATATATTTATTTTAAAAAAGTATTTAAGACAACATTTGTACCATATATTTAATATCAAAAACTTTAGTAAACCAAATAAAACACTAGCTAATATAATAGTAAAACACTAATCTAATATAAGTATAAATACTAAACAAATATATAGTACACCCTGTCAAAACTAATAACCTTTTATAACTAATAAAAAGTTGATTCACTATATTGGCTCCATAATTCAAATCTGATAACCTGCTATTCTGATAACTAATGCTCAAAATATCAGATATCTATAAGATATTGAATTTGTAAGATAAAATTAATCAATTTAATTGGCTCAAATCCAATTTTGTATAACTGAACATGTATGTATAAATGTAATTTGGTCAATTATATTTAGATAGAATCATGTGAGTATTAGACTATTAGTATCTTAAATCTAATAACCTCTCAAAGCTAGTACAAAACCTTTCTACTATGCATACAAGTTTTGACAGAGTGGACTGTAATAGTAAATAAAAATGGTATCATCTAAATATAAAACAAAAAAAATAATATGTAATTTCCCAAAAAAATGGAATAGAAGATTAGTTAACCCAAGAACATGACAAAAACATAACTACTTACCTGATATTGGTACATCTACTAGAGTTACTATGCAATTATCTTTATTAAAACATAAACATATAGAAGAACCACTTCCAGAATTTCAACAACCTAATAGCTAGGGTTAGTAAAATTACGAGGGGGCCAACTCAAATGTAACACAAGTTTAATTGTAATACAAAAATTGTCATTTTATATGAAAATCATATAAAATTCATATGTATCGTGTTCGACTAGCCAAAGTCTTGATTATTAATTTTTTTAAAAATAACATGTTTACTGAGATCTCTTTTTTTTTTAAAACTCAAAATAGACAAAGGTAAGTAATTAATAATAAAGAAATTTTATAGCTGTTCTTTTATTGTTAAAAAAACTGAATTATATATTTATATTCAATTATTGTAAGAAATCATATATATAACTTGAAAGCCTAACAATTTAATTAACTATATAGAATGCACCCACATCGTCTTGTACATAGTAGATTACTTTTAAGCCTGCCACTCATCTTTTTCTCGTGAAGTGTAATGCCAGTTTTCACTTGAACATCCAAATTGAAGATTTCAATAATTTCCAGAGCTAATGTGCTTTTAAAACACACTATTCATGAATGGTTGCATCATGCAACTGGAAATTTGCTTGTGAAAAACGGCAGAGTTATTGATTTACACGGATCGTGGAATGGTTGTTGATTGGGGTGAAAATATTTTAAGGTTTGTTAAACATATGCATTTAAAATATTTTATTATGCGATTGATTAATTAAAAAGGGAATATTATTATAGTGCTATAGCACTACAGTACTACCCTATATGTAATAAACAAAATTGGTGTAACAAGTAAATCAAAACAACCTTTAACAAAACAAAATAAGACTTCTTTAATATTAGGGTAAGGGTAAAAATAATAAGTTAGGATTAGATAGTGTTTATAGTAAAATTTTGCAGGGAATTTTTTTTATTAGAGCCCAAAAGATAGTTTTTTAGACCAAATTTAAAGATATTATTAATTTTTTAAAAATTTCTTTATTTTTGTTATACAAACCTAATTACATGTTACACCTGATCTTAAATTTTAATTGGTTAAAATGCCCTAGCACTACAGTGCTATAGCACTATAAATTAAAACCCAATTAAAAAAAATAAATAAATAAAATGCAAATCCTTAACTTGATAGACTCCCACTCCATTGCTGCCAGTGCGCTGCTTAATCATGATATCCATATTTCATTTTTGGTCTCTGACAAAACTCTGTTTTTTAACCATTTTGATTATACTCTCAACAACAGAATCTGGATCTTCTCCTTTGTTGAATAATTCGTGTTTGATGCAAGAAACACCAGAATTATGCAAAACTTTTGTGGTAATATCTTTGTCAACACAAATATTAGCTGCCACTGAATTGTCAATATTACCAAAATAATAATTAGGTATAAGTATACTACAGCCATTTTTATCGCTAATTTCAGTAAGCGGATTTTGATTCAATTTATCAGTGAGGAAAACTTTTAACCCCAACTTATTACAGAATTCGATAATTTATTCTCTTCGCAAATCTTCTTTCTCTAGGTAAGTGCCTTATTTTTTGGCTTTTGATAGTTTTCTCCTAATCATAAATAGTTGACTCTGGTTTGCTTTTTTGTGTTTTCGATTCGGTGGTTGATAGTTTCTTTAATTAATTCTACCAACTTATCATACATTTCAACTTCAATTTTATCTCAATATTCAAATAATCCAACTAGTGGTTGAGTATTGGCTTCTATAACTAGATATCTTTCATTGTTTCGAGCTATTTCTATATAACCAAAATTCGTAATTTATTTTTATTTACTTTTTAATAAAAAATATTTAATGTGGGAGTTTTGAATTGGTTTATTTTGTTAAACTAGTCAAAACTGATTTAATAGAATGAAAGTCATATAAATAAGTGTATTTGAATTTTAATTAAAAAATAAATAAGATTTGATTTGTACATCTCTTATTTTATAATAAATATGTCCTCTTTTATCAAAATAAGATTTACGAATTATAATTCTGAAACCCTTATTATTATAATGTTCTGCATCATTCTGAATTTATGTTAATTCTCAATTGGCATGTGTTATTATTATTATTGTTATTGATAAATTGTGTCATTTTATTGTCATTATTAATAAATTAAATAATTAATTATTATTTAGTACTGTAATCATTTAACAATAATTTCTAAGCAATTAATAAATAAATTATCCAATACGTATAGAATATCTCCATAGAAAATGATCAAATCGATAATTTAATCAAATCATTGATTATATCATTTATCGCTTGTAAGGGTTAATTAATAAATACGCATAAGAATATTTGATCTAACAATTATATCGTGCTTATACAGTAAGAACTTGCTGTTATCGTCGTTAGTGATAGAAGATTTTTGCCACTTTCTTCATATATAGATAATAGTAACAGAAGATTCTATTGTTGTTACGTATTCCTGCAGGTCTAAATAAGATAATTGATAAGAATAAATTAATTGATTTATGCAAATCGGTTTTAAGAATCACCTGTTTAATCATAAAATTTATTGGAATGATCTCTCCAAATTTCAATTTCCTCATCAGCTGCGACAATATTATATACAGTAGAACGAGTTCAATAGTTCGGAAAAATGAAATCTAAAAATATAAGAAAATATAAAAGTAAGAGAATCTTGTTAAACTTGTAAAAAGTGCTAAAGAGACCTTTATTCGAGTAAATCAGAAACTTATCTTCTAGTAACGGAGCAGAAAAAGGAGGCATTTGTCTAGAATTCGAATTAAGTAATTAATAAAAAAATTGCCCTTATTAGTGCTGTTTTTTTTATAAAAGTTTTTTAAATACCTGTAACATTTGGCAAGGCAGCAAATATAAATTCAAGTAAAAATAAGTTTTCAATAGGTGCCTCTTCTAGTTTGTTTGCTATTGCTGCCAATAAAGGAATATAATTTATAATTTTAGTTCCTGCGAACACTAAAACGTACCCATTTTCTATATAAACCCGTCAGATAATGTAAATAAAAAATAGTAATAACATGTCTTGAATCAGCGAATGTTCAATACTGCCAAAAGTTTTTTGGCATAAGGAACTGTAAATTTTATATTATATCTGATATTATATATCGATAATCATTACACAAAATAATGTAGATCATATTTATTGGCTATATATTATTATAAGTTGTCCCCCCGTAATTTTATAACCCCTAGCTAATAGTGAAGATTCAGAAAATAAAGATTCTAAAAGTCAATACTTGGATAACAATGGTACTAAAAATGATAATTCTGAAAATAAATATTCAGATAGCAATTATTCTGAAAATGATAATTCTAAAAATAAAAATTATTCAGATAACAATGGTACTAAAAACAATGATTTTGAATGCAGTAGCTCAGCTAATAGTAATGATAGTACAACTAGTAAAATGGATAAAGAAAATAGTACTAGATCAGGCACTAATACTATAATTTTAGTAGAGCTATTAATTGGTCTGGTCTGAACTAACAGTTCTTTAGTCCATCCAGGAACTGGGCCAGTCTGGTCCTTTTCAGGACAGATCAAAAGGACTGTTGGTCCTAATAGTAAATATCAAATAAACTAAATATTATTATAATGATACACATTTTGTAACAACTATAAAATGTTGTGTTTGATTACAATTCAATTACAACCCCTTAATTTATTAAACAAGATTAAACCACATTTAATGTATAATGAGAATGGGCTGTTATTAACATTAATAAAATAGAGAAATTTATTAATAACAGCAAATTATGATAGAAACCAAACCTGCTAATTCCAATACGAACTACCATATTTACTTGAAATAATGCACATGGGCATTATTTCAAAAATTGCATTTTCTTAAAATAGCATGTTGGTTTCGAAATAATGCCCATGTGCATCCCAATATAATTAATAATCTGCTGAAATAACAAATTCAAATAACAAGCAGAAATAAGAATTTTTTTAGTCAAAAAATTTGACTTAGATCAGAAAGGCTATATATAAAATTAAGAAATACAGGTTATATGCATCATACTGTTAACCTGTAAAATATCACAAAAACGGACATAACGTTTGAACCAGTGATCCAAATTCGATGAAACAACCACCATTCGACTCAGCGCGATGATACGGTTCGAATAAGCTATAGTTCTTCCCTGTATGACCTCTGGTTGCCAAGATAGGAGTTGTCAAATATTTACTCCTATACTTATTAATAGACCAAAGATCTGATTGGCAGGCGATTGCTGCGGACAAAAATCGTAGATCTGACATATCTAAAAGATGTCATATTTATAGCTTATATTCTAGATATTTTATTTATTACATATATATTATTTATTACATATATTATATTTATACTAGTTATACTATATATTTTATTAATAATAGTTATAGTATATATTACACATGTAAAAGATATTGACCGTTACATTTGTAAAATTTCAAAAAGTATAAAAGCGGCCGATGTGGACCTCAAGTTCAACATCGAGTCTTCATACTCTTTTAATAATAAAAACAACTATTAACTACACAAATCAAACAGTTATTAGTATCCTCATATACTTTTAATTGTAGCCTCTTTCGTAATTGCAAATTGCCTTAAATCTTCTTTGTTAAGTTTTCTTAAAAACGCCATACTGACTTAGATATACCACAGTAACAAAGTTTGAAGTTACACAAAGTGTTCACTGTCTAAGATCACTCTAGTTACCTAATATCTTTGAAGAAGTGGATATAGGATAACAATACATATATAACGCACAATTTTTTAGAAATTAAACCTTTTTCCTGAAATAACGCCAATGTGTGTACTCGAAATAACACGCATCCTCTTGAAATATCATGCAGGTACGCATTATTTCAAGTAAATATGGTAACTCAAAACCATACTGCGTTGGAGTGTTCGATTCCTTATGAAATCAAAAATATATGTAGTATTATTTAAATTCTAATAAGAGAGATTTTTAAATGATTAACTAATCGAAACATTTTATATATCACATTTTTTAGATGTACAGGTTATATTCAGTTTTTTCCTCAAAAACTTCAATACAATCGATTCAAACTCCTTATGATTATGAAGTTACAGAGTTTATTTATATTACATATTGTAGAATTTATTTTTCTAAAAACATTTTAATTACATTTTTATTTGGGTGCTGGGAATAGTCTTTAAATAAATTGAGAAGCCTGATTGGCCAAAATGCAAATTTCGCTCTGTAGTTTGGTTCATAAGCACTTATTATTAATCTTCTTAGAATTTCACTTTGTGTCGCATAGTATTTTGAGAACCCTCACATTTGTAAAGGAAATGCTAATTGACATAGAGATTTGAAGGAGGGGTATCGATCGAGTTACATGTTGGTGCGATTGATGCTGGGCAGTACATATTAACAGGATCAGGTACAGAAGTACCGTTGATTAGCAATCACTGAAATGGAGCTAAATCAATTAATTATAGAATACGAAAGTATAAAATCATACAATGTAATTATACAATATGTAATAATATAAATAAGAAAATTGTAAAAGCGAAGGAGGTTATATTGGGCAGAATAAAGTGTTGTTTTGTAAACGAAACTTGAATAAAAATGTATAAAGGTTATAAACAAGTGCCAAGCAAGACAAAAATTAGAGTGAATGTTCAAAAAAGTCATTTAGGTGTATCAAAAAAGTAAGTGCAGGATATCAAAAGTTAAGGCCAATTTGTAGTAAACAAATGAGTCATTATAAATTTATTATGTGATTGTTGATCACTGTTCTTCCATTTTAGTTTAATACTGTAATATTTATTTTTTTCTCGGGGGTTTTTTTTTATTTTTTTATTTTAATTCGTTTTAATTTTATTTTATTTTATTTTAAATTGTTTTTTTTTTCATTTTAAATTATTTTTTTATTTTATTTTTTGGGTTTAAAAATTCTGTGCACCCGCACGGTCGTGCATCCCATTATTGACCAATCAAATTCGAACACATGAAAAATAAAAATTCTAAGTTTTTTTTTTTCTTGTACAAAAAAAAAATATTATTACATATATATTATATAATCATTTTTTTATTATAAAAAATGTTATCGCTCAAAAAAAAAAAAGCAACTGTTCGCGTAATGAACATCGTTGCATAACAAACATTTTGAAAAACTATAACAACCCTAAACACTAAACACTAATACTAAAGTTATCCCACGGCGACGTAATACTAATACTAAAGTTATCCCACGGCGACGTAATACTAATACTAAAGTTATCCCACGGCGACGTAATACTAATACTAAAGTTATCCCACGGCGACCCATATACGTAATTCACGTTAACGGCATTTGCTGAAAACACCAAAAGTTCAATACAAGAAAAGCGAAAAATACACCGGTTATATCGACGGTGAAAATCACTTCAACACCAACCACTGGCAACAAGGGATCCACCTTCAACGACAACACCGAAAGCGACGAAATCACTAATATACTAATTAAAGTGGCACCGAAATTGTCTGGTGGCACTGAAAATGACGACTCCGAAGAAAACTAACCGAGGAAGACGAATCCAAAAACTAAAAATGCTGACCCTAAAGAAAAAAAAATACATTATTCGAAAAAAAACCCCCCAAGAAACGAAAGAAACAACAAAAACAGGAGAAGCAAGAGAAGTGAAGAGCAAAATGAGCGAAGAGTGAAAGAAGTAAAGTGCAAATATGCAAAATGCAAAATAAGCAAAGGGCAAAAAAAGCGGAATGCAAAAGAAGCAAAGTGCAAAGAAGCAAAGTGTAAAAAAAGCAAAGTGCAAAAGAGCGAAGCAAAGTGCAAAAGTAAAATACAAAAAGGCGAAGCAAAATGCAAAAGAGGCGAAGCAAATGCAAAAGCAAAGATTCGGTCAGTCAAACAATAGAAAGAAGAGAGAAAAAAAAAGGATACAACAGGCACCGGTTTCAACGACAGGAACGCACTGACACCACAAGCCAAAACATAAATGACGCGAAAGCCTTCTTGCAACAACATCGTTTCAACGACCAGGACAATAAAATTGCGCTACACCAAAAAAAAAAAAAAACACATACGGACGGCGATACCAAAAGCAAAACCGAAGACGGCACCAACGATGACACCAACGACGAGGCCAAAACTGAAAACAACAAGAAGAAAAAATTAGTAAACAAAGGCAAAAAAAAACAAACCAAAAAACTGATTATCTTTGATGATCATTGTATATGTATATATAGGGTACCTATGGGGTGCACAACCATGCGGGTGCACGAAAAACATTTTCCCTTATTTTTTTATTTAATATTTGCGAAATAACGCAGAGTTATTTCTAATTAAGCTTAATTTAGGCCGAAATTCGAAACCACACCCTTCGCGTTATTTCGCGATTATACGGTATTTTTTATTTTTTTAATTTTTAATTTTTTTTTATATGCTCATTTACCGGGGGACATCAAAGGGGATGAGGGAGGGGTGTGTTAACCGAAAAATTAACTTCGAACGGCCTAATTATACTGTTATAATAATAACGATATAATGATAAATAAGGTCTGATCAACCTACACATGAACAAACAAACCTCCTATATTAGGTTTAAAACCGGGTTTTTTTCATGAGCCAACCAATTTTTCAACTAAACCCTTTTCACGTGCATGCATGAACGTACGTATACCTTAAATATCAACAATAAAATTAAATGCATGTAAGTACGGTGTAAGAAATCTAAAAATCACAATTACACCTTATAGAGACAAAATATAAACAATGACATTAAATGCTTAACGTTAAATTTATTGAAGTCAATAATTTAATGTGTAACTTGATTATAGACTACAGATTAGCAGATAATCATATTTCTTAAATTATCGACTTCAATAGAAGTATTTATACACACATTTTATTGTTGTTAATGATTTAGGGTTTCAATGCAGTATATTGTCTTTGTAAGGTATAATTGTGGTTTTAGATTTTTCACCGTACGTTATACGTACGTACGTACTATTATCACTATCATCATAAACAAAAGACAAAGTCAAAATAATTTATAACAGTAAATATCATACACATCGACAAAACCACTCATGTGTATATTTCTAAACAGCATAATTAAAAAATGCAACTACAGTACAATATTTCTCAAATTAATTTAATCAATTAACATTAGAATCACTAACTATTAATAGTTAATTTCATCATATTCACATTAATTTCTAAAAACATCAAACCTATTACAAAATCTACTAATAAATATAATAGAATTACTTTTACTTATATCAATATTATCATACTTATTCATTAAATCCAATTTAGCACAATACTTTTCATCTGGGCGGCAAAGCCACCATGCAATTCTAATAAATTCGATATTTGTCATCTTTTGCACTTTTGTAAGATTCATCCATCACCCTTCGTTAATCTCGTCACCATTCGTTAATTTTGCAAATTTTCGTCCGTTTAGAAACGTTTCTAAATACATTATTTAACCCTATAATATAAAAAATTAATATGTGTCAATACGGCAAATAATATAGTACGAGCACAAAAATAACAAATTTAGAAAAAAAAAACTTTTAAATATAATATATTCTACGATAAAAATACACATTTGTGTTGTCAACTCAGCAATTTGAAGAACTTTATACGGGATAGGAATACAGTGAAACCTCTCTAATTGCACCTAGAGAACAATAAGAATAAGTGCATATATGGAAGTCATGTATATATTTGGACCAGAATGAGTGTGCATTTAGAGAGGGCGTACACTTATAGAGGGTGCACTTAGAGAGGTTATTATAAAAATTTTATTAAAATAGTTTGCTTTGAGCTATTCATTAATGTTGTCATATGTGTGTGTATTTTTGGATAAATTCTAAGCAAGATAAGATGTAAAAAGACACAAAATCCAAAATATTCAGTAAATCATTGCTTATATATAAGTTTAAATATGGGTTGGCGACTAATACTTTATTCACGTACGCGCAACACCAGTTAGGACGTTCAACGGTTATAAAAAAGAAATATAATCACGTGACAACAACTACGTTTATACAGTAGCAGGAACAAACAGGGATAGGTATTTTGGCCAACTTCCTATATGTAATTAGACTTAAGAACAAATCTAACGAATCTGGGCTTTATTTAGTCAATTGAAGTTTAATTTATGCATGATAATAGCTGAAGCGATCCAATTCCCAGACTTGCACAGGTATCGCTTCGGGTTAGATAATTATAATTTCAGTAACACCACCTTTGCACATAATCCACTCAGATAGTTACAGATACTATCTTAATCTCACATATTTCACCCCAATTGGAACGATTTCTAATTGGGCTCAGGCGCAATCGCAGATCCATGTCAATTTCAATGGAACAAAATCCCAACAAGTTCTTACAAGTTTCAATTTCAACTGACAAATTAACAAATAATGTAGGTTCTTATAGAAGGAAAACAAAACGGGAACTGAATATAATAAATATTTTAGCAAAATAAATATAAAAGTAGATGGGTTATGTGTTAGAACCAGATAGTGTATCTTAAAATTTTTTTGTCTCATCTATTTTTACAAGTAAAACAGATTTTGCAGGATTACCAGATGCACATAACAGATCATAGTATGACAAAAATTAACGCCCAAAATTTTAATTATCGATGATCGTAACCCGCCCAATGGTAATATGTAGCTCCACCAATAATAAGATATGCAAAATGTGCCCGTGTAACTTTGTTATTGTGCCTTTTAAGGTTGACGTCCACGAATTTCAAAAACCTGGTTTTTCCAAGTTTATAATTCATTATTGATGCAAATTTTCATTCCAACTAGCCAATGACTGTTAGCTTATTTTGTATAATGGTGGAAAACATTGCATTTATTTCCAAACTCAAAGATATATGCTTCTTCATAAAGAGATTACATAGAGCGGTCGTTGAATATAAATGCTAGAAGTAATTATTTAAACATTCTGCGAAAGGGTGAAATCATATATTAATAATGAAATCCAGTAATCATAGGTTGAAATCATTGTTCTAAAATAATAAATAAATATTTTTAGTGCATATATATGCGCATGTATAATATGTGACTACCAATAGAGCTGGATATTCTTCATGACTATTCAAGGAATGCCCACGGGTTTTAGTCATCCACGAATAGTATAGAATGAATATCTAGATTTTATTCTAAACAAATGTCATCGAATATTCATAACTATTCATGAATTTTGTGAGATTTAAACACGTATTCATTGAATATTCATAACAAATATAATCTAATTCACAGCTATTCATGAATTTGGCGTAACCAAATATTTGCTTTGAATTGAATATATATGGTATAGGATTCTTTGTTAACCAAGGAACCGCTTTATCTTACAGAAAAGTTGATCACCAAAAATCAACTTCATTGTTTGATGTTTTTATTCTTGTTGCATAATCCATAGTCCATTAGGTTATTTAATTTAATTAACGATATATGCATGAATTTGGAATGGTAGAAATTTCTTTAATTCTTTATTTAAAGGCGACATCCCCTTAAACTTGATTCTCTTCAAATTGAAAAATAATTATAATCCGTTATTTTCGCAATGAAACAAAAAGCAAGTAAAACTGCTAAGAGGCGTGGTTTTCGTTTTGTGAATTTCACCTCGAACGTAACCGGGACTGGCTTTTCTTTGGAAAAAGACTGCTCATTACAAAATGAGTACGTCGTTAATGATAACCAGACGTACTCTGCTCCATATGAATTTTCATTAAACGTTGATGACCTTATTAACCCTTCAAAAACTTCACGACGTTCAAAAAATAACAATAATCCACCAAGACCACAGAACAGTTTTCTTTTGTTTCGAAAGGATTTTGAAGCCAAATATCGATCACTTCATAAAGGCGAAAAAATTTTTGCTAAAAAGGTTTCATCTTTAGCTGCAGAAAATTGGAAAGAACAATCACCTTTAGTGAAATGGCTTTTTAAACAATTAGAATTCGAGGCACTTAACAAACATAAAGAAATGTTTCCACAATACCGTTATCGGCCGAATAAGAAGAAACAATCTCCCAACAATATCTTAGGGGGAAGCTATTTAAATTGTGTGACTTTACAGTCACAATTTATAGAAATTCCCACTCAACCTTCAACCAGTTTAGATGTGTTTACAGCAAAGGTTTCAGATAATAACACTACTGATATAGTTGATGATTCAAATACATTCAGAAGATGATATCAGCTATAACTTTTCATTCAAGAAGATGACTTCGATTATGACTTCAATAATAATACATTCCTTTCATGTAACACCGATTTTTTTAATCCAGCTTCATACAATACCGTGTTGCTTGAAGCTGACGATATTAACTATTACGTCTCAGAGTGTAAATTCTAGTAATTTTACCTTTTAACAAAACCTTTCTTTTTTTTCTTTTAATACATAACTTCAAAAGTATATACACACATATATACATACAATATTACAGATTTAAGTTTTATAAACAAATTCAAATTGTAACATTAGTGTTAAAAATTATGAAAAGTTTCGAATTTTCAATATGTTTATAAAATTTTACAAAATTCCCGTGCCTGAGGGCACAAGTTATAGGCTAGTAAACTTACAATCTTATAGTTACTATATTTATAATGACATACAGTATTGTACTGTATATATACTGTATATAAAACTTATAAAATTTATGCTGTTTTATAAACATGTACATAACTGCTTTTTTAAATAAAACTATATTCTAATAAATGCAAAAATGAATATAAGCATGGCAATTTTCATCTTTTAGATGCCAGTATTCTTAAGGTTTGCACTAATATTATACATGAGTTAAATATAAATTAGATATACTAGGAAACAGGTGCTGTTAAATGTCCGAAGCAAAAATCTTAACAAGGATTGCTAATACAGTAATAATATGCATAATGACGATCATCTGATCTAAAAATAGGACGGACATAAACACACACAAAATCTGGTCTTTTGCTACACCGTAAAGTCCTCGCTACGCTTCAGACAATTAGTACTACTAATATATGGGTCTTGCAAGCTGCGCATTAGTTTCAGAAACTTCTTAATTTGCCCATTGAAAAGGTGTCGACAAATATAGTGGAAGCCAAATAACGCTTAATACGTTCAATAATAACCTATCTTGAGACAAGACCGAAACTCCAAAAATGGAAGACGTCGATCGAGGCATGGAAGATTTGGTCCGGGTCTATTAAAGTTTTGGGCCTTGTGGAGTCAATGCCAGGGTTAGATAAGTATTCTTTATTTGTTGAACTAGTTGGATCGATTATTCGATTAATTCAGCTTTACTATCTCTTCGTAGGTTCGGATTCAAGTTTACTGCTTATTTCGGATCACGTGTTACGATTTTATGATATCGACTTAGAGTTTTCGGGTTGTTAAGATTCCTAACAATGTCTCGTGACCTCACGGGGATCGAAAATCATTAACAGCTCTATAAGAAAAGTGGTCCTGGATCGCACGGGAAGACAGAGTATAGGCACGTGGTCGAGTGGCACGTGCTATGGGCCGGGTTTGCACGTGCATGGTTCGAGTTTGCACGTGAATCGGTGGACCGTCCTATACCCGTGCCAATTTAACGTGAAATCACTTGAATCGTACGTGCCTTTTGTAGCAGTTTACCAAGCCATTTGGCACGGAGCTGATGGCACGCACGCGAATGGACCGGGTAATAAACATAAATTTATGGTCCACTTTCCAATAGAAATTTTATTAGAAGAGGACCTGATAATAGTTGGAGTATGTATATATCTGGAAACTAAAGCAGCCGCAAATGTGTAAAATCTTGCAAGGAATCGTTTCCTTAAGATATCCAGAGAGGCTTACTTGCGAGTTTTTGAGATATTGCAATTTTTCTAAAAAAAAAAATCGGTTGTGATTCTTCGCTCTTATTGTACTCCGAGAAACGAGCCAACTTTTATCACGTGCCATTCCGTGTGACATGATATAACGTGCCACCACATCCGTACTTTCCCGTACATATACACTGTTTTCCCGTGCCATACTCCGAACTACTTTTCTTATATGGTAGGGACACGTAAATATTATTTTGATTCTAAGCAAAAATTTCGATTGATTTAGCCAAAAATTTCGATTTATTTCGATTTTGGCCAGAATTAACATTGAGTTAGCCGTAATCATATGATCCCGGCTGGAATTAAAGATGTACACCATACATTTTTTGTAAGTTTTAACTATTTGAAACCACAATCACATGAACGGAACGATCAAAGGCCAATCATTTTATGTCACATGAATAAATTCATATAGAAAGAAATTTTGGTAAATTTCGATTTGGAGCAAAAACTTCAATTTCTTTCAAAAAATCGCTTTCGAAAAATTTGTACGTGTCCATGTCATTCAATAATGAAGAGTCACGGTGCTCAATTGCGGATCAACAACCGAAGAATCACGGGATTCGATCGTAAATGAATAAGGCCACGCAAAGTTGATTTTTTGTTTTGCATTACATGGAATCTGAAAACATGGGTCGGTCTAGTGATATGATGTCCAAATTTTTTAGCGTACAGTATGTACAGTGCGTATAGTACTTATATTATAAAGTTGTTTTAGCAGTTATATTTTTAATTTTTTTTTTAATCTATATTAGTCTAATATAATATTTAAATCTATTTTAATAATAAATATTTAATATACCAAATTAGTAATATATTAATAAATGTAGTTTATTGTATTAATCTTTAATTGAATATTAAATTATTTAAGTGGTAAATCGCAGATAAAGGGTAAAAAATGATGATCATTTTATAATAAATTACAGCGGGCATTTAATAGTAAATTTCTATAGTGTGCAAATAGTGCTTTTATACATATAAAAGTATTTTTTACTAAGCAAACCTTTTATAATTTCTAATTAAACTTTGCAGGACCAACTTTTCTGATTCTAATGATAGTTAAATCATCCAAATCGCGTTAGTATATGATACGATATGAGTATTTATTGATTGTTTACTATAGGGATTTTTATTATGATTAGAAATGTACGGCATTCCACTTCCATATAAGGCAATTAGTAAAACTCTGCTGATTTTTACTATGAAATTTTGATCCTTTAACTGCGGATTACCACTTAAATTATTTTATACTTAGGCCATTCAAAGTTAATTTTTTGGTTAACATCATTCCCCCTTTTTTGATTACCTGGTAAAATGAACCCCTATAAGAAATTTAGACCAGATCAGCGTGGGTTATGTCAGATAGGCACGGGCCTTTTTGGCACAGGTCAAGATCTGGATTTGTGTGGGCATAGTCCAAATTGGTACAAATTCTGTGGACCATGTGGAACTGTATACCCATGCCAATTGGACAGTAAATAGCTTGGGTTTTGTAGCAGTTTACTAGTCAAAACAGCACCAGTGTTTCAGCTAAAACCTTCCACCAAAGTCTAAAACGGTTTGGCTCTGGAGTTTCAATATCTCCAAAATCTGAAACTTCTGGAATTGCCAAAACTTCTGAAATTGCTAAAACCTCTGAAATTGGCAAAACCCTCTGAAACTGGGCAAAACTGAAGCTTTTGAAACTTCTGAAACTGTGAAAGCCGTGTTTGTAACTTCTGAAACTGTGTGAGCTGTGTCTGAAACTTCTGAAACTTAGCAAATAAAAAAAAATCAATCTCGCAAACTTGAAACCTAAAAAAATATAAAAAATTTATTCCACAATCTAACAAATATTTTGTGAATAAAAAAAAACTACAAAATCCAAACCATTCAGAATAAAAATGGGTTAAATGTAATTTTATGCTTGCTATTTTACATAATGCAAATTCATGTGATTTTATTAGCTATTGATTTCTAAACAGTGTTTCAAGTGAAACTTTCAGGTTTGGCCAGCTGAAACTTCCAAAATTTCTGAAACCTAGTTTCGCCAAAAGCCCAAATCTAAAACTTCTGAAATCTCCGAAACTGGGCAAAACTTCTGAAACTTCCAAAACTTCTGAAACCTCTGAAATTGGCGAAACTTCCAAAATTTCCAAAACCAATAACCACTAAATATCATATAAATGATAGATAAAAGTGATTTCAGAAATAGGTAGGACCTTAAAATTCGGATTTATAAAATAAAAAAATGTGGACTTTTACCAGTTTTTTGGACTAAAATGAAACTTCTGAAACTGGCCTTAAAAATCAATAGCTAATAAAATCACGAGAATCTGTATCATATAAAATAGCGAGCATAAAATTACATTTAATCTATTTTTATTCTGAATAGTTAGGATTTCATAGTTTTTTTATATTTACAAAATAATTGTTAGATTGTGGAGTAAATTTTTTATTTTTTTTAGATCTCAAGTTTGTGGAATTGTGTTTAGTTTCCTAGTCTGCAGGATTACTTTTTTTTAGGTTTCAAGTTTGCGAATTGGTTTTTTATTCACTAAGTTTCAGAAGTTTCGAACACAGCTTTCACAGTTTCGAAAGTTTCAAACATGGCTTTTACAGTTTTAGAAGTTTCAGAAGTTTAGTTTTATACAGTTTTGGAAGGTTTCACCAATTTCAGAGGTTTCAGCAATTTCATAAGTTTCAGCAATTTTAGCAATTTTGGAAGTTTCAGATTTTGGCTGATACCAAAACTCCAGAGCCAAAACATTTTGAACTTTGGTAGGAGGTTCTGGCCAAAACACTATTTCTAATGCCAGTTTTAGAAGTTTCGCTTTAGTTTGAAAAACTGGTAAAGTCCATATCTTTTTATATTATAAATCTAAATTTTAAGATCCTACCTATTTCTGAAATTACTTTTACCTATCATTTATATGATATTTAGTAGTTATTAGTTTCAGAAATTTCATAAGTTTCACCAATTTTAGAGGTTTCAGAAGTTTCAGAAGTTTTAGAAGTTTCATCCAGTTTCAGAGATTTTGGAAGTTTCAGATTTGGGGCTTCTGGTAAAACTAGGTTTTGGAAGTTTCAGAAGTTTCAGCCAGCTGAAACCTGAAAGTTTTAACTGAAATACTAATTAGCATAGGATTTGGCACAGGTAATAAACGTATATTCACATACTACCTGATAATGATATGGAAACATAAATTTATATAATAATCAATATAAAATAAACAAGCTAACTGCATATGAAGCAAAATTTGGTAAGGAATTTTTTTGTTAAGACACACAGGGAAGCTTTGTCAGTGAAATCATAAGATACCAGGATCCCGAACAATCTATAAACAGCTAACAATTTTAAAAAATTGTTATATATTTCTAAAAATAGGAAAGATCTATAGAAAAACAGTCAAAAATAAGCATTAATATTACTGAATATAGAAAAGATCTACAAAAAATCGTCAAAAATAAGCAAAAGCAAATTGCCACCTATTTATGTATAGTTCAGAGTCCTAAGATACCATTCTTTTTTAAACAATCCTTTACTAATTTTTGGCTCTTTACGAAATGTGTCAATACAAGTATGTAACATACACATACATGTTATCTGAATATGCTATTTCATATGATGTGATATTACGTGCCACCTTTTGCCGTAATGTTTGTGCTATTCTGTAAAACATTTTTGTATGTGCTACAAGATTCATGCCATTTCAAGCATTAATGATATTAATCTGTACTACAATCTGTACCACTTTTCTTATAGTATTGTTAATTTTGTGATACTTTGTGATTTTGTGTTCAATTACATATTGTTTTACATAGCGCACACTCTAATACTGAGTATTATAATATAGTAACAAATTAACAAAAATTTTACAAAAATTATAGTAGAAATTAAACTAGTTGGTTCCAAAACCAACTATCAGATTGAGCCCTATGAAAAGTAGTTCAGGTGTTAGTACGGGTTAGCATGGGGTTGTCTGGATAGGCACATATCATGTGGCACATAAAAGCATGAAACACAAACTAAAATATAACAGAATAGCATATATATTACATTTTACAATATTGACACATGCATTGGGTGGCACGTATGAGCACATTTATTTCGTTATTTTATGTGTAATTATATGTGCCAAAACCCGTAAGTTTTGGTTTAGTAAAGTGCAACAAAACCCGATCCATTTATGGTCCAAAATGTTTAGGTAAACAGTCCAATTCGGATCAATTTAATAATATGCCAACATGAATTACAGACATATAAACCCGAACATCTGCCTGTTCTATACTTAGCTATATCTCTTCATAAAATTATATACCTAGACAGACCATTTTTCATAGAGGAGAGGTTATTAGATTTGAAAATATTATAAACTGTTAGATTTATAATCAAAAACTAGGTTATTGATTTTGACAGGATCAGTTTTGGAAGATTCAATAATTGTCCGAAGGACATTACTATAGAGGCAATAGTAGTCGATGTCTGTGTGTCCGCAAATTACGAGTTTTGATTGGCTAGATCAGGTGTAATGTAAAAAAACAACTATCAAAACAATCCAACCGATGCTTATTGGCTAATCTGCTGTAATATATTTGGTTCTTCGGACTCTATATGGTTTCCATTTTCCTAGATAAAATTATTATAGTAAGATTTTAAATATAAATTTATTATTTAAAAATAAGAATAATTAAACTTTCTTTTTAAATAGATTAGGTTCAATTTTATCAAAAACATTATATTATTATGTAGCTTAACTTTAGTACAGTCTGACCTCTTCATAATTACAGTCTATATAGCCACATCTCTATATAAGCATGCAATATTGTGCAATGGACTTAAATATAGTAAAAAAACCTCATTATAGTTACAAAACTCTTATAATTACTATCATTAAAAAATTTTGATTTTTTTTATCAATTTTATTAATAATATACCTCTTTATAATCACTATTTTTTAGCTAATTAAAATCAGTAAATATGATTGGCTACCATATATGTCTAAAATAGCTTATTTTCAGATAAAAGTTGTTTTTTAGTGATTACAAGTAATCACTACATAGTAAAGTCTAAATTTTACTATGTTAGTTAATTAAAAATACTTAAGTAAATATGTTCAAAAGATCAAAATACATATTTTCCAAAATATTTATACAAATTGGAGGACTTATTATTATTTAACTTTTAATTTTCATGTTCATTGAATATATTTTTTAACAAATTTTAATCGTTTTTTCAAAAGTAAAAATTAAAAGTGAAATAATAAAAAGTTGTCTAATTTACAGTATATAAAAGTTTCAGAATAAGCATATTTTGATCTTTTGAAAAAGTTTACTTAAGCAATAATAATCAATTTATATAGAAAAAACATACTGTGCATATAATTTATTGTATATATACTCAGATTTATTCATAAAATTTAGTTATATAACAAAGCTATTTAGTGCACAAATTTTAAAATTGTTCACATAAATTATGTGTACAATATGCATAAGATTCACATACTTTTGGTATCAGATTTTAAATACTAAAAATAAGTATTGTAATATTGCTTTTGTAGAAATAATAAAAGTAATACATGGGTGGGTTAAAAGTTTTGTCAGTGTATCAAGTTCTTGATCATTTTGAATTTTGCTAACTATAACTGCCAGTGATGATCACCTGTAGTTAATTTGCCATTCAAAATTCATGATCAGGTATAATATGCAAATTAATTTTGTAAAAGAAATTTTTTAAAAAATCACTTCTAACTAAAAACTTTGTCTAAGAAACTACATTTTTTTATGCAAAAAAAAAAATTACTTGCTAAATTTTACTATAAACAAAGCTCCATTTTAACTTTTAACCTTTACCCTTACCTTAATATTAAAATGGTTAATTTTTATTTAATAAAAATTGTTTATTTTTTTATGCATTGTAGATCACAGATGATATCACCGGTAGTGATTTTTAGTTATTTTCATTTTTAAATATAATATATTGTTTTAAATTTTATAAATATTAATATAGTAGTTATAATAAATTTGTAAAAAAAAATTTTAGTTAATTTTAATTAGATAGTTGTTAAAAGAATTAGTTTTTAATTTATTAATTTAACCAATTGAAATTTATTATTATCCCTTAAACCATACAGTTTAAGCAGGCAAATTTGCCTGCTTAAATTTTATAAATTCATATCTGATCTATTTTTTTAAAAAATAAAAATATTTTATAATTTTTTTTAAAAAAATTATGATTATATTCTATTTAAAACTTCTTTTTATTTGCTTAATATTTATAAAAAATTTGAAGTTGCTTATAAAAAAAAATTTATAATTGTTTAAAAAAATTTTAATTTTAAAAATTTTTTCTGTTTATTTAGTTTTACTTAATAAAAATGTAAGCTTTAACCCCCTATTACCATAATCCAAAGTTGTAAACAATTTAAAATTATACTACTTTTATTATTAAAACTTTTATAACTTATTAAGCAAAATTTAAACTTTACTTAGTAGTAACTAAAAATTTCTCTTTGGAAACATATAAACTTTTTAAAATTTTAATAGTAAAACTAAAAAATAAGCTTTATTAAAAATGTAATATCTTTATCAAATTTAAAGATAGCTTTACTGAAACTTAAAAAAAAGTATATATGTTTTTATAATAAAATAATAATATTTTGAAAATATAATAAATATGCTTTTATATAAAAAAATATTTTAATAATATTTTTATAATATATTAATAATATAATAAAAATTTTAAAAATAAAATAAAAATTTAAATCTGTTTTAAAAATATTATAAAATTATTATAAAAACATTATTATGATATTTTAAAAATAGTTTAAAATAAATTGTTTAAAAATATTTTAAAATATTATTTTAATATTATTAAAAATATTATAAAAACATTATTATTATATTTTAAAAATATATTAAAATAAGTTTTTTAAAAATATTTTTTAAACCAAAATTATTTTTAAAAAATGCTTATATCTCGTAATTTTGCTTATGAAACCATCCTTCGTATTTTAACAAAAAATCTTTTTTGCGAGATTTTGGGGTAAACACATTTGTCTAAATCATTATATTATTGATTTGTTTTATTTATATTATATTTAATATTATAAAATATATTATAATATGATATATTTATATAATATAAATATTTATATTATACTATAAATATGAAATTTATTTAGTTTAATAATGTTTTAAAAATGTTTTTATTAATATTACTAAAACAGTTTTAATATATATTATTTATATTATTATTATTAACTTATAACTAGTAATTATAACGTTTTTTAAAATATAATAAAAACATAATTAATATATAATAATAATATTTTCAATTTTTTTATAGTTTTAGTGAAGAGAGTAATAAAACTTAAATATATTATATATAAAAGAAATATCTTTAATTTTATTTAATAAATAAGAGGGGTCAAGCTTAAATAAATTTTAAGAAAATACAAAAAAACTTTTTAAAAATAATTTAAACAGGCAAATTTGTCTGCTAGACAGTTTAAGGAATAAAAATTTAAATTAAGACATTTTATATTAAAAGTTTTATATAATAAAAAAAATTATATACTCAAAATAATGAACTATATTTATATAATTAAAATTTACATACAGTCTTCTCCTCTATAATCGTGCAGTTTTATCAAGAAAATTGTAATTGTATAAGACTGTGATTATATAGAAGTTTTTTTTATAAGTTTTTTAATAAATTGTCTCAAAAATTAATATAATTGTATAGAGTTAGAAAGTGATTATAGAGAAGAAAGACTGTAAATAAATTTTATTTATAATTATTTGAAGTAATTTATTATAAATTAAATATTTTACTATATATAGTAATTTATTTACTAATTAAGTAATAAAATTTATCTATATAACAATTTTTTAATTTTTTGTTGCTTTAAATAAATTTAATAATTTTATTTGAAAATAGAATAGTTATAAAAAAAAATTATTGCAAAATTATTATTATTATTTATAAAATTATAAAATTATTAAAAAATAAAAAAAACTAAAGCTTGAGTCCTCCAGGTCGATTGAATAGCAGTTATGCTCTGAGGATACAAATCGCAAAGTTGCCGGTTCAATTCCTCCCAAAGGCGAAATAATAAAAGCCAGCCGGTTAGAGAACTAAAACACCGCAGGAGATCTTTAGGGGTCACAGAGACCTGGGATGTTGTACAACAAACTTAATTGGGCAGCTGTTATTTTGAGAATTTGTAGCTGTAAAGAAAGCTGTACCAGGTCCCTGGTTTGGATAACTGAAGTCACGAGACGTAATGTGAGGCCTAAGCCTGAAACACATAATACTACATGAAGTCGTAGCGCCTCTGAGCTGACTTGGTGAAATTCTGGGTTGGATAGTAACTTTGTAAAGGGTTTCTTCAGTATTGACCTCTCCGGGGTTGACTGCGGTGAGTTGCATTTAGGTGCTGTTAGAAGTAACTGAATGAAGTCAGGCTTGTATTAATAGATTAAAATTGTGTACTCCGGTGTATATATAACTATAAATAAAAGCAATGGTGAGATCTACCAAAGTTTAAAAAAAAAAAAAACTAAAGCTTGACAAAATAGAATTAAACAAAGAAAATTTTAACAAGTTCATAGATTTGTTTTATAATTAGTTTTTTAGCAGTACTGTACAGTCAACTCTCCATAAATGCAACTCTACAACTTGCATTTAGAGAGGTTTGTATTTAGAGAAAGCCAATTAAATTGCAGCTTTAAAAATTAGATCATCAAGTTTGTGTAATTTCTACCAAAACTGTATAATCTATCTTAAATACTAAAATTTGATTGGCTATGTGCATTTAGGGAGATTAGTATAATATAAAATGTTATTCAAGAGAACGTGCATTTACAGAATATAAAACATGCATTTAGCACTAATAACATTTTACGAAAATGAAAAACATGCATTTAGAGATGTATTGCATTTATGGAGGTTGCATTTATAAGATTTGACTATAACAGTTATAAGTTTTTTTTGGGTTTAATTTTTTGTATAGAAGAAAAAAGTTTTAAATGCTAAAAAAAATTCTATTAACATTAATTAACAAAAATTAAATTTAATATTAATAACAAAAATAATGCTTTTTCAAGTTTTTTTTTGTTTTCTATGTTCTGTTGTCTAATGTGCAACACAGATACCTTATAAAAATTCTCTATTGGGGTATTTCCAAATTATTTTTATTTTATTTAAGTAAATGAGTCTCTTTTGTTATACTGATACAAAGTATCTTAACAATATTAGTAATCCAGTTTCTATTTTAATTATGCAAAAAGCTTGAATTTTTTAATACATTAAGCATTTATTATAGTGATTAAAATCCTTAAGCTTTGATTAATTTTTCTTTGATTGACATGCTTTTCTAATATTCTATTAAAGGATTCATGAGATAAAAAACTATATATTTGTAGCTCTATAATATTAATAATAATGATATGATCATTATTTTATGAACTTTATTTATTAATTTATTAAATTTTTTATTAATACATCACTAATGCGTTATTAAACTTAAGATTTATTTAATAGTTTAATAACCATTTTATTAATAATTTGGGTTATTAATAGATTAGTAAAAATCAGTACTAGTAAATAACATGCATCAATTTCTGAATAACAATTTGGGTTAGTTAACCATATAGATCACCCAACCTAGCAGATCATAAATCAAAATTGCTCTAACCCAAATCAAATGGATCAGAATTCAAAATAACCAAAAAACCTACTAAAACCAATTACTAAACAGTAAGAAACTTGTTATTAATTATCTAATTATTTTTTATTAGAATCCTATTCTCTTTTTCCTTTTTTAATATATATTTGGTTAGGTTCTTTATATATAATTTCAACTTTTTTTATATTCTCTTTCTAAAAATCACCTAATTTTTGACAACTTTCAAATCTCTTGCCAGGTTATCTAAACTGTGCAAATTATTTTCTCTATTGTTTTTCTGATCATAATTTCGTCTTTCATTCGCATAAAATGGTTTTACTTAACAACTAGATTCATCCAGTTTCAATCAATAACCTACGATTGCTTCAAGGACACACGTTTTTGCCAACGTTCATTTGACAAGCTTATTATAAATTTATTTATACATAAGATCTTACTGTATATGTAATATATACACTATAATACAAAATGACATCACAGACCTGCGGGCTGATAGCGTAAGTGGTTACGCTTCCAGGTTGCCAAACGTAAGGTCGCCGGTTCAACCCCCACTAGTGGATATGAAAAACTATATGCGATCACGAGAGGAAGAGCTAAACTAGAATGCCAGATCAGCGGTTGGTTAATTTAACCACATTGGTGTGTTTGTGCTACTAAATCTTGGAAATAATGGATACTGCCAGTGGAATTCCGGTTGAATAAGAATAAATGTATACTTTCAGTGGGATTTCAGTTGAATGGTAATATGATAAAAAAGTGGCAAAGTTGCACTAACCTGATAAGGAAAAAGATCTCCAATGAACTCAGGACGGGCTCAGTCCTAACCCAAAACGGAAGGAGAACAAAACTTTGGAAGGCTGAAGGAAGAATGTACCGAGAATCTATCCTCCTTCCCTGCCCCAGTCGGTACGAACGACTAGAGGTCTTGGTTGAAATTGGAAGCTGAAACTTTGGAAGGCTAAAGGAAGAAAGTACTGAGATGTCCTTGTCCTCCCTGCGCTCTGGTCAGTACAGACGACCCGAAGTTCTGGAAGAAGTTGGAAATCCGAAGACACCGTCGGCGAATTGGGTAACCAAAATGAGTGATGTCTGGTTAACTGAGTACAGAATTAGATGGTATAACTAGTCACAAATATGTAACAATATAGAAATGTAATTTGAAAATTGTATGACCTTAATTACAAAAATAACAAGGAACTTAATAAATGAGCGCCATATGCGCCCCAACAGCCATAGAGCTGAAGGGTTAAAAAAAAAAAGACATCACTAATTATTAATTTCAAAATTCATGCAACTGGCGTTTAAATGTAAATTTACGAAATTTTATATTTTAAAAATTTGGGGTCTTTTATTCAAATAAAATAGTTTCACTTAACAACAAGATTCATTCAGTTTCAATCAATAACCTACGATTACTCCAAAGATACCACGTTATGCCAATGCTTACTTCACTGACAAGCTTATTATACACAGGTAATAAATTTATAAAAAAACAAGCATAATGATGTTTGTTTTATTTATCAATTATTATAAATTAGTAGGCATTAAAATCTGAAAATGGATGGTGGGATATTGGAACATTTCAGAACTGTTTATAGACAATAAATATAATGCTGGGTTATGACGAGTTAGTCATTCTACAAGAATTTGCTTAGTTGAAAAGAGGCATTTAGATTTGCGAGTTGGTGATTAGGATCGTAGGTATGGCTTAGAGTATTCTTTTTATGTATACAAACACACTAAAGCCTATACATAAAACCTCAACCAGGAATCCACCTCTTGGGACCAAAACTGGACAAATAATCAACTGCAACTATCCACAGTGCATCAGGAGATTTAGTCAATACAACCACGGGAGTCCTCATTATATCGAAAAACAACTGGACAGCATAGCAGTATAATCATGTGATCAAGAATTACAACAAACAATCGTATTATACCACTTAGGCCCCCAAAGTTGATTTTTTTATTTTGCATTACATAGAATCTGAAAACATGTTTGGGTCAGTCGATCAGTCAGTTTTTTTAAAAAATAAGTGTAAAATGTTTATTTTATAATATTAATGAATGTAGTTCAAAAAATTGATATTGATTATTATAAATTAGTAGGCATTAAAATCTGAAAATGGATAGAGGGATATCAAAACATTTCAGGACTGCTTACATTGATACCAGATTACGACAAGTTAGTAACTCCACAAGACAGTATGTCGTATAACCTACAATGGCTTAGTTAAAGAGGTATTAGATTTGGTGAGTTGGTGATTAGGACATTGGTATGACTTCAACCACTTAAAGTATTCTTGTCATGTACACAAACACACTAACACTTATACGTAAAACCTCAGCCTGAAATCTGCCTCTTGGGACCAAACCTGGACAAACAATCAACAACAACATCTATTGTACATTGGAGAGTCAGATAATACTACCACAGGAGTCCTCAGTACATTGAGAAACAACTGGACAGTGTAATGGTATAATCACATGAACAAAAAATACAATGAACAATCATACACTTATTCCATTTAAGCCGTAAGCTTATTTTATATTACAAGGATCTTACCGATAGAGATCTTACTTTTCAATAATTGTCCAGTAGGACTGACGGAAAAATATGAATGTTGATCCAAATTTTTGACCTTATTTTGCATAATGAAAAATTAATTTTACATAACCTTAAGTATAACTATTATATATTTACAGTAAATTAAAAAATCTGACCGACCGACCTATGTTTTCAAATTCGTGTAAGCAAAACAAAAAATCAACTTGCAAGGCCTTATCGGGAGCCATGGTAATTTGGATGACTTTACAGAACCACATCTTCAATTTGTTATTTCAAAACGCAGGTATTTTCTTGTAAATGTAATTATATATGATTGTTGAAATCATATTACTATAATTATGATTTTCTTATTAAAGCTAAGGCAAAATTATGCTTTCGGTTTGCATTACATGGATTTCAAAATCCATGGTTGGTTGTTTTTTTTTTTATTGCAATAAACTCGCATTCTTATTCAAACCATGCAAATCCAAGGTTAGTCGGGGTTTTTTACTGTAATAGACTCGTGTTCTTATTTAAAGCTGTTCAAAATTATTTTCACTTTGCATAACATCGGATCAGAAAATTAGATCGGCAGTAGAATTTTTTTATCATTTCTATCAATAATTCCGGAAAACAAGGTTTCTATCAGGTGATACCAAACAAATTTTTGTGGAAAAAAATTATTGGCACAATTGGTAAAAATTTTTTTTGAAAAATTGAAAATGAATCAGCAGGTAATACAAAATGAATATCAACTTTGCGTGGCCTAATGCACTGTCATTTGTTCAGTTATTAATAAGCACAGATAGATCAGTGGTTATTGCGGGCGATGCAATAGTAATAACAATGCAAGGCCTCACACGTTGGTAATTAGACTCCAAGACTATGAGAACAAACCAAGACCTCATATTTGTAAAGAAACTGCGTGGTAAATAACACAGGGGCCCCTAGGCTCCATGGTAATAGTGGTACAATGGGTCTTCATTTGATATTCAACACCGATAGAATAGACTTTTAAGGTTTTTTTGGTGGTTGAGCTTCATGCTAAAAGTGGGATCCAGAATGGGTTACCAGCAGGCCGGGTCTATTAATAGTACCTGACGAATGATGAAATATTTCATCATAAGACGAAACTATTTCAACATACAGCTTGGGTAATTATTATTTTTGAACCCGGACCAATTTTATATATCTTCCATGCAAAAATAATCATCCACTTTTAATTGAATGATGAAATTCGCGACGACATAACTTGTGACGAATGACAAAAATACGACGAATGACGTAATAGCGAGAAAAATAAAATACGATTTTCTTTTAAAAAAACATGAAGACAAGAATATGTAAATTCTCGTATGTACCACGAACCTGCGCGGCGTCATGCGCTGCGCAACTACCAAAATTCAATAACTAAATTCACCAAATGCAACTTCCACGCTGACATAATTGCAATGCACTAAATAAAAAGACCGCAAAAATGAACAAATTTTGAATAAATATTTTAATGCTTCAAAAACTAATTTCTGAATACACAAAAATACATAAATAAAAATTAAAGTTTAATAAACAATAATTTAACTAATACATTATGCAGATAACTCAATGCACCCATGAGATCCTACGTTCTGCGCCGCGTCAACGCTGCGCAGCATCCCTAATATGCTAAATTTACACTGCCTTGATAACATCAATAAAAAAAATAAATAAATAAATAAAAAATAAAACAAGAACAAATACACGCAAAAAAAAAAAAATTAAAAACATAAAAAATATACAACCGCTGATCGTACTGGTCCTGCGCCGCGTCACGCGCTGCGCAGCTACCTTATTAATATATCTATTAACAAGTTGCTAAGCTATTAAAAATTAATAGCTTAATCTAGTTATAAAAATTTATTTGGCCTAAACACTTAATGATAAATAAATAACAAATTGATTTGATATGACGATAGCTTTAAATCTTACACTATCTTTATCTATTATTCATAATAAAAACCTTAAAGACAGGTGCATGTTTTTATACTAGCTAGCTGTTGTGTAGCTTAATAAATATATTAAAAAACAGTTATATATTCCGATACTATCTAGTTAGCTTGTTCTATTTACAGTTCAGTTTAGAATTTGTATATATAACAAATTAATACTGTAGTTAATAAAATATTTATTATTTTTTTATTGATGATTTATATACATGAATCTAAATGAAAATAAATATGTTAAAATTCAAATCAATTACAAAAAAATATAAAATAATAAACAAGTCGTTAAATGTTTCAAGGCTACAAAAATATAATTATTCATGATTAGCTATATATGATCAAAATCTGTATAATTAATAAAAGATTCATTAATGCAAGAAAACATTTAATAATCTATTTTTGAAACAAATAAATCAACTCCAGGAATAGGTTTAGCTATACCAATAAGTTTCTTTTTAAAAGTAAAACCTTCAACTAATTTAAACTCAAAATTTCTAATTATTACGGATAAAATAGATTTAAGTTCTAAATGAGCCATTTTCATTCCTAAACAATTTTTTGGTCCAGCACCAAAAGGTATGAAATTACTATTTGTAACCTTCGATTTTATTTCAGGGTCAAGCCAACGAGATGGATTAAAATATTCTGCATCATTACCCCAAATTGAGGGATCATGATGGATTGCATGGATAGCAATCAACATTGGAGTTCCCTAATGAATAATTTTTAAATTAATTACTATATTAAATAAATTAACCATGAAAAATTATTTGGGAAATACCTTTGGAACAACGTAACCATTC
This sequence comes from Gigaspora rosea, assembly GCA_003550325.1. Classification (NCBI taxonomy): domain Eukaryota; kingdom Fungi; phylum Glomeromycota; class Glomeromycetes; order Diversisporales; family Gigasporaceae; genus Gigaspora; species Gigaspora rosea. Next base: position 122,224 of record QKWP01000380.1, on the reverse strand, counting down.
ATAATTTCATCATTTAAATTAGTTCGGAAAAGTCCAGGTACTTTAAATTATAAATAAAATAGAATAGAATAAATCAGACGAATCAATTGAAAAAAAAAAGTTAAAAATAAAGAAATAGGTATTGAAATATACCAGGTGGAGCAATCCTTAAAGTTTCTTTGAAGACACATTCTAAATATTTCAATTGCTCAATTTCATCAAAAGTTGGAAAATGATCACGATCAGTAAATTGTTCAACTACTTCTTTGCGAAGACGATCCTGAACATCAGGATTTTTTGCGAGAAAGTATAAAACCCAAGATAATGAAGTGCTAGTGGTCTCATGTCCAGCTAAGAGTAATATCATTACCTATAAATTTATGATAAAAAATTTAATAAAATTATATATAACATTTTGATAATTTTAAATAAATTTTACCTGACTAAGTAATTCATTATATGTTAATTGTTCATCAACAGGCAATTTTTCATTTGATTTTACCAATAAAGACAATAAATCTTTTCCTTGAACAGTAGAATTTTTTTGTTCATAAATTAATTTCTCAGAAACCTTTTTAATGGTTTTAATAGAATCATAAAAATCTGTGTAATAAGGAATTGGAAGTTTCCTGATGAATGGAAAGAGTCCTTCAAAAGCTCTGAATAAGAATGATGGATTACGACCAACTAATGCTTTATATGCATGAGCTAATTCAGACTCAGAAGTAGTAGAATTGAATTCATAATTAAATCCTATTTAAATAATGTGATTATGATTATAATTACAATTAGAAACGTCATTAATAGAATCTAAACATATGGAATGAAAAAAGGCTAATGCGTACCGACAAGACCAATCACATCTAACGTTATCTTTGGAATTACTGCAGTAATAGTAATTCTCTCTTCTTTATTATTACCAATTTGTTTCATCCAGATATCTTTCAATTTATGGCCAGCTTGAACAAATGTTGGAACCATTTCCTAAAAATTTAGAAAGTCAGAATAAATTTAAGGACTGATTTTCTTTTTAACAGATAATATTCTGATCGTAAAAGAATTACCTTAACATTGGCAAAAGCGAATGAAGGATTCATCATTTTTCTTTGCCGTTTATGAGAATCTCCTTCAGCAAGCAAAATACCATCGCCACCTAAAAATTCCTTAGCCATTTTTTTGTCGATGAAATACTTTGGATAATCATAAGAACGATTTACCAGAACTTTTTGAACAAGTTCTGGATCGGCAATCAATAGATGGGGTTTGTTAAGTAAGCCATGATACCTAATTAATCCTCCGTATTGCTTGGTTAAACGAGCAGAAGCTTCGCCTAATTCTTTATTTAAAAAGGTGGCATAATGTCCAAGAATGAAATTGTCAGGAGGTGGACCAGGAATTTTACGCAATGGCGACAAATATGAAGGATAAATATAATATTTATACAAAGCGTAGCTAATAAACGCAACAAACGCAACTAAGTAGTAATGCATTTTAGAGTATTGAGAAGTCTAGAGAAGTGAATACTTTAATATAGCTGATAGTAAACTAGTTTTATTTTTAATAAGAATCGCGCCATTTTCTCTTATTTAAATTAATTTCACGAATACGTATTTTACTGATTAAAGTTCGGGGAAATATTCTACCGAAATTATCCGATATCCGTGGCTTTACAATTAACCCATTTATCGAACATATGCATTTACATGCATATGTACACAAACTATTAAAAATAGATTAGCCGTCCAAAAATAGGGGTCGGTTAAAGCAAAATAAAATTAGGGTTGGGGTTACCTTTTTGATGCAATTAGAAGGAATTTTATATAGATATCAAGAATTAAATCTATGCAGTATGTAGATCATATATTGAGTTAACTCCGCTTTAACCGTAGTAGTTTGCTGCTACTATTTACATGTTTCTGGTATGCTTAAGTATTTTTAGTTCCGTTAGAGCTAATTTTTGACAAAACCCTTTCACTAAATCAAGATCACGGGGGTTTTATTTAGGGATGTTATCCTGCTCCAACCGGTTAGCTTGTGCTTAAAACCGGTTGGAACTCTGTTCGGAGCACATTTAAATAAAAATGAACTCAGTTTATATAAATGCACTAATAATTATGCTTGCATAAGCAGTTTAATAAAACCTGCTATCGCTATACCTGCTTTTTTTTTTTCTTTTGGCGATCATATCGATATTACTTTTTATTAAAGCAAATACATTTAAAGTATATAAATTTTTGCATTATAATGTTATTGCATCTATTCGCTGTTATTTTTTTTATCCAATTTATTAATCTTCATTACAGTCAATAATACCCCGCTTCATACCAGGTCTTTAAGCAGAGACTTGCGGAGGCATTTGTATTTTTGCTTTCGTAAACATTTCTTTGCTCGGTACGTTTTTTTCAAAGGTTGCAATGTCGTTTATCACCGACTTCAGTAAGTTCAAGAAAGGATCCTTTTTTACTCGCTTTGGAGGATGATTTGTTACTATAAGCGTTCCAGGTTCAAGTGCATTTTGAGATAATGAACCTGAAGAGGAGGTTCAATTGAATCGATAAGTTCTTCAAATGTATTGTCTTCGCCCATCGAATAGTGAAATTCAAGTAAAAAAAAATATGTAAAAAAAAAAGAAATCGCATATTTATATTATTAATTAAAAAAAATTAAAATGATTAATTGTCGGCATATTAAATTAACTTAATTAAAAAAAAAAAGTCAAAGAAAATTGATTTTTGTTCATTATAAGAGAGTAATTTTTTATTTGNTTCCAGGTTCAAGTGCATTTTGAGATATTGAACCTGAAGAGGTAGGTTCGATTGAATGGATAAGCTCTTCAAATGTATTGTCTTCATCCATCGAATAGTGAAATTAAAAAAAAAAAGAGTCAAAGTAAATTGATTTTTGTACGTTATAAGATAGTAATTTTTTTATTCGTCATTTCACGCCATATTAAATAAAAAAAAAAAATTGATTTTTGTTCGTTATAAAATAGAATTTTTTATTCGTCATATCACGCCACATTAAATTAAAAAAGTCAAAGAAAATCGATTTTGTTCGTCATAAGATAGTAATTTTTTATTCTTCATATCACGTCATATTAAATTAAAAAAAGAAATGATTTTTTCGTGTAATTATTTATTCGTCATAGCGATAGTCTAAATTAATATTGCTCAAACGATCTATCAAACTCGTTTGGAGCATGATTTAATAATAAAAATCATGTGGGTTCGGTTCCAAGAAGGGTCGAACTGAGTTTCGGCAAGCAGGATAACATCCCTAGTTTTATTGATCCGCATGTTTACAAGCGGAAAAAAATACTCAACGGCTCAGGATATTTCGAATCAATTTGTGATAAATCGACCCGGCCCCAACTTGGTAAAAATTATAGAGTAAAGGTAATTTGACTTAGGGTGAGATTAGTGATGTGCCATTTATATGATGTCTGAATTTTTTTAGCGTACAGTACGTACAGTATGTTCAGTACGTATAGTTGTATAGTATGTATAGTATGTGAAATACGTATAGTACGCATATGAGATATAAACTACCTATATACAAAATTTTGTAAGGAATAAGTTTGCTTAGAAAATAAAAGGCAGTTTCATAAGGGCAAATTTAAGATAAGAATAGTTTTATGATTTATTCTAGAATATTCAAAAAAATTTTTGGTTACTGTCTATACGCGGCACATCACTAGGTGAGATCAACTATGTAAATCAAAATTATGAGGTATTTCGCAGATCAGTATGGTATAGGTGAATAGTATAGGCCGAATTTTTAAACCTATTCTATACTGATCCGATGTAATATATATTAGGGTTACGGTTAGGAATTATAGCTGATCGGTTAGGGTTATGAATTATAGCTAGTGATGTGCCGCGTACAGTACTATACGTACTGTACTGTACGTTAATGATGACTAACACATGACGCAACCTGCGTCATTGATGCATGACGAAACCATTTCGTCAGGCAACTTCAAATTGACGAATTGACGAATGACGAATCCTATGACGCATGATGAAACCCATGACGCATGACGAAACCCACGACGCATGACGAAACACACGACGCATGACGAAACACATGATGCATGATGAAACCAATAATACATAACAAAGCATAAGACTATTATTCATTTCATTCATAACAGAAATAAATTTGTCCATGTAAAGTTAATTTTTTGTTCATTATTATATCTTCCCAGTTTCTATCTTTTTGACATCGATCTGACATTGCCTGATGATTTCAACAATCACCCAGATAAATCCGATAGGTGTTTTACGAATTGGCAGTGTCATAGTATTTATTATTATGTTTTATTTCTTATTTTGGCATAGTTTGTGGCATAGTTGGGTGATTTTAACCCTCAATGAGGGTACCCTGTTGGTACCATCAACGAGAGTTATAGACTCTAAGCGAGTGTATGAATCTCTCAGTGAATGAATTAAACACCTATCGAGTGATTAAAACCTCAGTACGAATTAAAGATATTTGAAGGTATGGTTTTAGTCTGCAATGAAATAACAAATGTTCATAGCATTAGTGTTATTATTGATGGTTCAAAAATCATGTGTTCAGACAATTGATCCTATGTGGAAGGTTACCAAAATTCTGGGTTGTATGCGTCGGATCTAGGATGGCGTTTAGCCTTAGCTGTTAGCAGGTTCTACAGCAAATTACTTAATAAATGGATATAATTTCATTAGTAAAATTTTTTATGATCATGGGGCAAAATCGATCGATTCTGATCCAGCCGACTATGAGGATCATGGTCTAGAAAAACCCCCCTCTGACACTTTTTTAAAAATTTTGAGATTTTTGATTCAAATTAAAGTTTCAGTTTATATCTATATATATTTTACTTTTTACCCAGCATAACGGAAGTTCATTTTGATTGGTTGTTAAAACACCCTGAAAAAAATGTTGATCATACCCCGGATAAAGTATCAGCCATACCCAGACGAGAATTATTACTTTTCAAAAAATTAGTCTGAAGACACGTATTATAGTCTTACAACACATTAATATATTCATAATAGCTACTTTAATTCATATTTCACAATGTATATATTATTCTTTTCGTAATAAGTACATTAATTTACAATAAACCATTAAGTTTCATAATACATTATTAAACATAGATTCAAGATACGCGAACATTTCTAACCACTGCCACACTACTGCTACCTATAAACGTTGTATTTATAAACTATACTTATAACCTAAATAAATATAACAAAAAAAAAGTAAAGTACAGTTTAGAATGTAGTTCGAAATAGTTTTTTTATTAAGCAAGCAAAACTAGTGGAAACAGAATCTTGCAACTTTACTCACCAATTGCTTAGGTCGCCGAACTACCTTCTGACCTTGTAAAATCTTTGCTTCTTATTTAAATATTGAAACTTCTGTACCCCACTGTATCCCAAGTTAAAAAACAGTAAAACTCAAGGTAAAATACTAACGACTTAAGTTGATTTTTACATTCCGTATTACAAAAAAAAATTTCTCATATGACATGACGATTTTACTTATAAAAGTACTTTAAAAATTACAGTTGACTGTATAAAAAAAAGATCGTTGCCAATCACGTTTAGTTTAATTTTAGCCAATCAAAACGGACTTCCGCTATGCTCTTTTTACCCTACATTGATATAATAATTTATCGAGATATTTTAACTTGAATGTAAAACAATTTTTAACATTTGTGTTCTAAAAATAGATTTACAACCAAAGATTGACAGCTCAATTTAATTAGATTGGTCAATCAGTGTTTCATAATCACATGATCTTGTTTACTCAGTAATTAATATCTAAAAATAAACAAAAAATTCAGAGGCAAAATTTAGGTTTTACAAACAATTAATCGCTATTTTCTCAAAATGGAAACTACTCTTCAGAAGGGGTTTTTCTAGACCATGACCCATGATTCCGATTCACTCTGATGTATCTGACCCAGAATTTGGTGACCCCCTGTATGTGTTGATCCTACGCTCTGCTGTTGCTAGTGAGATGCTAATGTAAAAGCTTCTTCCAATTGACAAGGAATTCATCAAAAGCTTCATCATCTTAGATAGCACTCCTACAAAAAATTGATCATCTGTAATTCTGTAATTTTGACCAATCAAAATTTAGGATCAAGTGTAATGTGATAATCAAAACAAATGTATTTTGGTTTCAAAGTAAAAATACATGTAAAATTAAGGCTAAGAAAACCACATTATAATTAGAATTAGGGTTAAAAAAATATAGTGATCATTGTGGCTATTAGTAAAATTTCACAAGAATCATTTTTAATTATGATACAATAGATGGTTTCTTAATAAAATTTAGAGCTATCTGATTTTTGTAAAAAATTTTTATGTCACACCTGATCTTAAAATTCGATCAGCTAAATTTACAGGTTGTAAACAATTTTTTTGTGTTGGAGAGCTAGCTGTTAGTTTCATCAATAGTCAGGAGTTATGTGAAGAGTTTTGTCAATCATTAAGGGTTTCATCAATCATCATCAAGGGTTTCATCGATCATCAAGAGTTCCATCAAGCATAAAGGGTTTTGTCAGATGCAAATTTGATGAAACCTTTTGTCATTGCAAAAATAATTGTATCAGGCATCATTACTGTACGTACTGTACACTAAAATTTTTGCTGATCACTTGTTCCAACCAATCAAATGCGAGAAAAGAACTATATATACTGTATGTACTATATGTACTGTATGCTAAAAATTTTCAGGTATCTTATCCCTTAGATTGTAACACAGGCAAATTTGCCTGCGTATTTTAAAATTTTTAATAAAATTTTAAATATTGATTTTAGCTATATCTTTTCTAAGTAAAAAATATTCTTTAAGTTTTGTTTTAGTAACTTTGTTATAAAATTTTTTTAAAATCATTAGAAAACTTTAATATAATAAATGTTTAAAGTTCTTGTATTGGCATTTTTACTATTGAAATTTTTCTTTAGATTTTTTCAAATTTTATATGTTCCCGTCTATAAAAAAAATCTTTACTTCTAATACAAGTCTTAATTTTTACAAGTAAATCATTAAAGTTGCAATAATGAAAGTTGTCATCCTTTATATAAACTACAATATTGTCTTAAGAACTATAGTTCTAAAACTAAAACTAAATAAGATCACAGAAAAATTGTAATAAAATTTTTTAAAAAAATTTTTTCTTAAAATTATCTATTTTCAGCTTATATGTAACTATAATTTATTTTCTTATAATATAAAAACTAATTTTGCAAAAAAGTAATCCTTATTTTTAAATATAATTGTACAAAGTTTTATTTAATTATTTTAGTATTTTAAAAAAGTAAATCAGAGCTAAAAAAGTGCAAAAACGCAGGCAAATTTGCCTGTGTTCTACTACAATCTAAGGGATAAATAGCACGTCACTAATTATAGCTGATCGGTATAGCATAGATCTTAAATTTGGCCTATACTATACGGATTTGCTCACATATACCATACTGATATGCTATAATCTCAAAATTATGTATAGACGTATATCAAATTATATATGCGAATTTTTTATAATTAGATAGCAAATTTTAAATAGATACAGTATATAGCATAAACAATATTATATTTTAAGATTAAACCTTTGTAAAGCCTAATATCAGAACATTGTTAACAAAGTTACATTTTATTTTTTGCATTTGGATGTAAAAATTTAAAAATTGAAGTAGAATTTTAAATTCTTTATATTCAAATATAAAAAATAAAAATGTAACTTTGTTAACAAAGGTTCGATATTAGGCTTTACAAAAGTTTTATCTTGAAATATAATATTGTTAAGGCTATATATCTATTTAAAATTTACTACAGTATCTAATTATAATAAAATGAATGATTTACATCATGCATAAAAAAATTCACATATAAAATTGATATATATCTATATATAATTTTGATTTATATAGTTGATCTCACCCCCTAGTAGCACATGTATGGAGTAAATTTTTTCAGATAGTCTATGGGTATAGTAGTGTGGTCAGGATTATGCGAAAGCGTAATATGCTTTGCATAATTTGACAAAAAAAAGCACTTAGATTACATGGCTGAAATATGATTGGTTGTTAGAAGATGTTGGCAGTTGGCAGTACTTAATTTGTAATTTGGGTGGCAGAAATTAAATTCTGAAAAGTTCTGATATAGAAAATAAATGAACCTAAATTATGAGATAAAGTTTTTAACACATGGTCTAAAAATTTTGAAGAATACATATAGTGTACAATAATAAAATTGATCACATAAATTTAAATTTATTTCGCATCTATTACATAATCAACCTTAGTTTGCCTGCATAATTTATTGCATCACATAATCCAGGACTCTCTAGAGCATGGGCGCAAAACTTATGTTTTTGAGACTTCTGCACTTACTTTTTTGATACTCCTAAATGTTTCCCAAAATTTATATACTTATTTGATACTATTTCTACATAATGATCGATACAACAAATAACGATTTGATATAACATAACACAATCTTGAAAATTCAAAACAAACCATTCATTTTAGTCAAAAATTGCGCTATAAGATGATAAGATTCATAAAAAAAGATTTATCAGGAAAATTTTGTTCAAAGTTTGAAAAAATCTTTGCTGCCCCTTAAGAAGACAAGACAACAGAAATTTTTCTAAAATTTGAACAAAAATTTCTCGACAACTACTTGATGGAATTCAATGAAATTTTTTAAATAATTTCTACTATTTAACAAAATTTATTTAAAAATATATCATAAATTCTATTAGGTAGTTATTTTCATTTAAAGTTTGGAAAATTTCTTTTGTGGCTATTTTCTTAAAAGCAATGAAAATTGTTTTAAAATTTGAACAAATTATCTTAACAAATACTTAATAAAATTTAATAAAAATTTCTTTAAATGAAACTATGTTTATAATATTATTTTAAACAAATTATATCAAATCCTATTATTAGTTGTTAAGAAATTTTTATTCAAATTTTTTTGTACAGCTATAGCAATAGAAAATTTTCAAACTTTGAATCAAATTTTCTTGATAACTACTTAATAGAATTCAATAAAACTTTTTTTAAATAAATTCTACTTATTTGTAGAATTGTTTAAAAAAAATTATTGGATTCAATTAGTTGGTCATCAAAAAAATGTACCCAAAAATTTAAGAAAATTCTATTTTGACACTTATATATGCCTATGTCATATGAAAATCAGTAGTGCAAATTATATAATTTGGTACATGCCTATAGACTATTTGACAAAATTAGCCTAAACTACAGTCAACTCTTTATATACCAAACCTTTGAGTTTGGCCAAAAAAAGGTTTACTATAAAAAATTACTATGTTTTCTTAAGAAACCATGGCTTTTTTTATACCAAGTTATTAAGAAATTTTAAAATTTTAAGTTATTATATTCAGAGTTCATTATAATAAGGTTCATTATATCCAGAGTTGACTGTATATTATGACCTAACCTAACATTAATCCTAACTTAGCCAAACTATTAATTATATAAAGTAATAATTATAAAGATATTACTAGGTTTACTGTTCTTAAAACTACTCTTTTAAATATTAGTATGATCACATAAAATATGGAGGGATAGTTTCATTCAGCTTTTTGATACACTATATTTTTCCTGTTTTAGGGAATGTCTAAAGCAGAGCAGATTCTAATAATATAAATTGCCTTCCTGATATTTTTTAATTAGCTCACCCAAGGTAGATTTAGACTGCAGTTTTTTGTATTTTTAGAGTTTGCTTTTCTTTTGTTTGTTTGCTTTGCCAAAGATTATCAAAATTCTATGATTTAATTTAGAGTGTCCAGAATTATACAATGTGATAAGGTAAATTATACAGGTGAATTAAGGTTGATTATATGATAGATGTGAAATAAATTTAAAATTATAAAATTGATTATACAATTGTTATTATTGTATACTTTATGTAATTAATTCTATTCTTCAGAATTTTTTGAACACTTGCTAAAAAATTATATTTCAACTATACTTGTAATTTATTTTCATTTTTTTTCTATATAGAAACATTTCAGAATTTACTTTTTGCCACCAAAATTGCAAATTGAGTATTGCCAATATCTCTCAACAACCAATCATATTTTAGCCACAGTGACCTAAAGTAAAATTTATTAATAAAATATAGTAAAAATTAAAATTTTTACTATATATAAAAATTTTTTAAATAATTTTTTAAAAATATATTGGTTGATACAAGATTAAAATCAATACTTAAGGCCATGCAAAATTAATTAATTGGTTTTCATAACCCAGCTGGGTCAAAATTTTTTTATATGTTTTAATAACCACGTGAAATTTTAAAAAAAAATTTTATATGTTTTAATAACCACGTGAAATTTAAAAAAAAAATTTTATAATTTTATAAAACTTTATATATGAAAATTAAAAAAAAAGCCAGCTGGCCAGGTCTATTTAAAAGTTTTATATTATAAATCAAGTAATTAAATTTGCATGGCCTAAAGTTTGTAATAAATATTTTTTTAGATTTTTTAAAATTTTTTTGCAAGTTATATTCTCATTAAGAAAATTTAAATTATAAATTCTATAAATAATATTTTATATTACTTATAGAAATTTATAATCTTGATATTCTCAATGAGTATATAACTTGCAAAAAAATTTTAAAAAATCTGAAAAAATAGTTTTTATAAACTTTAAGTATTGAATTTAATCTTGTATCAACCAATATATTTTTAAAAAATTATTTAAAAAATTTTTATATATAATAAAAATTTTAATTTTTACTATGTTTTATTAATAAATATTTATTAATTCTGGTAATCTACTTCAGGCCACTGTATGTAATCTGAGTGCTTTTTTTTGTAGAATTATGTAAAGCATATGCAATGTTAAAATTTGGTAAATTATATAATATAATATTTTCACATAATTCTGGACACTCTAATTTAATTAGTTAAATAACATGTAATTTGTTCTATTTTAGAGAACTAATCTAGTAGAAATAGCACATATTTGCAGTAGCATAATCTGTACATAAATCTGATATTACTATAAAAACATATGCAATAGCATATTCGCATATCAGAACTAATTTTATATAATTATACTATTGTATTCTAAATTTTCTTTTTGTAAGCATTTAATATTTAAACTTTGATTATACTATTATATTCAAAATTTTCATTTTGTAAGCATCTACATTTATCCTTATATTCTTTCTTAAAATAAGCTATTCTTTTTAAAAATAAATTCTTCTATATCTTGCAAGATTTAGTGCATATCTTTTCTCAACTATTTATAATAGGTAACAGGTACATTTGGTTTGAGCTTTATAGCTACAAAATGCTATCTTTCAAGAACATAAATGAAAACAATTAATGTATTTCTATATATTTATAATAGGTTAAAATGTTATTTATATTAACAACCAGTAAAAGTACTTGTTTATTAAAATGTATCAAGTAATAGAGCTATATTTTGCCAAAGCAAATAAAAAAAAATCTTTTTTCTTGTATATGATATAAAAATTTTTTCTTTTATAATATTTTTATTACATAATATTGCATACAAATTTTAGATTTTTCTAAATTTACTAATTGGAGTATTGTCAAATAATTAATAACAAAGGTTATTTCATTATTTTAATTAGTGGATTAAGAGACAAATGCAATTTAATTTAATTTATTTCTTGCTTTTGCAATTATTTATTATAATTTAATTCATTTATTTTTACAGTTTAATTTACTCTAATACTTTAATGATAATTGGAAAAAACTAATACTTTTATTTACAAAAATACTAGAAATATATATAATAAGTTATAATAATATCTATTCAATTTGGCCAATCTTTAACAGATCTAAAATGCATCTAATATGTTCTATTTAGAAAAATAAAAAAATTCAAAATTAACATAAAAAAAATTTTAAAAATAAAAAGAAAAAATTAAATATATAGTTTAGTCTATTTTATCCTATTCATATTTAATAGAGAGTTTTACTAAAATGTACCTAAGGTGTTTTACACCATGTTACACATAACTATTAGAATAGCCAATTAAAATTTAAGATAGGTGTAACAAAAAATTTCATTTTTTTGTTTATTTTTTTAAAAAAACAAAATTTTGCTTATAATACCACCTTTGGGGGCTTTAATAAAAAAATTTCTTGCTAAATTTTTGTATATACTAATGTCCTAATAAAATCCCAGGCCTTACTCTAACTCTAAAGTAATTAAATCTATATTTGTTTTGTAAAAAATTTTTTGTTTTTGTTACACAGAATTGCAAATCTAATTTACCTATTGTGTTAAAACACCATAAGTGTGTTTTATAATAATTGTTAATAGATATCAAATTTTTCATTCATTATATAAATCTTTCAAGTTATTCGCATATACCATATCATGTAATATTACCATATGTGCAAAATTACGTATTTTGGTACATACCATAGACTATATAAGATGATCATATAATTTATTGCAAGTCTCTATATCCTTATTATTATTGTTGATAATTTCTAAATTGAATATTGTAGAATAGTTTTGTTATTATTACTATTACTAATTTGTACTAATAAAGTACTAAGTAAAGAATATTTATAATGCCAATGAACTTGATTAAAAATTGTATATCTACAATTTCTTTTTTTATCACAAGATGTTTACAAATAAAAAACTTGCTAGTTGCAAACTATGGATATGCACAGACACAATTTGAATATTAGTTAAATATGTATTATTAATTGTACATGATTCTAAATTTTTCATTTTTGTTTAAATAATTTGCTCCATTCTGCCTTTTTAACTCCAAGTAAAATTTGTTAAACCTTTTTTTGTTGGTGTGGAATTACTTGAGTTATAATTACAAATATTCTAAGTCTAAATAAGGCTGAAAAAAGTTTATACACAAAATCTCGCGATTAATTTTTAGTAGCTCTCTATGGATATATTTGTTTTAAGAAATAAAAATTTTGTATCATATTCTGCACATAACCATAAAATCCAATATTCAAAGCTATACTATTCATTTCACAAATATACCCAAAGGAATGATAATTTTGATAACAAAATTTATAAATCTTATATACTACCATAGACCAAATTGTCTGTACTGTTAAATATTGACTATTTGTTGTAGGTATAAATGGATGTTGATGTAAATAATTATTCATTATTCTATATAGGCTTTCAAAATTATTTTAAATAAAAAACATAATTTGATATATTATTTAACTGAGGGTGAAAATTTGGATCAATAATTTGAAACTGTTGATATGCAATTTGGCAATTATAATTTATTTGTTTGGGTATTGTATTGTTTAAAAGTCTGGTTTCAATAGCCTTTCTAATGTGTTGCAAACAGATTTGTACTTTAATATTTTTCCAAACAAATCAAGTAGCTGATATTGGGCAAAGTCTTTATCTGTCAAAAAAATTCTGGATTGAGTCCAAGTTTTTGCAATTCATAAAAAAAATTAATTAAAATGCTAGTTCGAATTCTATTGCTATAGTTTTCATTATTTTCAAGAAATAAATAGGCTAATGGATACCACTTCATCAATTTGAGCATGGCTACATATAATTCAAATTTCAAATCATTCATATTATCTATAAAAAAATAAAATAAAATTATAAAATTTATAAATAAATAAATAAATAATATATACACATGTAGCATTAACTCCAATTTCATTAATTTGAAAATTTGAACTTCTAATTGCACTCTATAACGTTGTTAAAAATCCAATAGCTTTTGGTACTTCTTTTTGAAAAATAATATGATATAATTTTTCTTTTAACCATTTTTGTGCTGAAAGAAAAAAATCATTATCACGTCTAACCGTTTTTTTCCAAGTTCTGTACACCAATAATGTATTTGCTTTTGATAAATATTGATATTCAAACCTTGTGCAACTAATCATTGTAAATTTCACATAGTAGCAGATAATTTTGCTTAAAATAAATTGCTTTGTTTTGAGTAAAAATGAATTATCTAATCGCAAAGAATGTAAAAGATGATACATTTCTATATTTGATCTTGAGAAATAATAATTTAATGTATCCTTTATAAGGAAAATGTTCCATTTGTTGTCTATCACGATGCTTATTAATATCATTTTTTTTGATATTTCATCCAAGCAATTGCGTTGAGAACAATAATATCAGTGATTTTTTTGCATTGCATTTATTATTGTATCTAAATTGGTTCCATTATATAATTAATGATAATATTAAATAATACATATAAACATTAAATATGATATATTTATTTATTAACTTACATTTACACATAATCATCTATATTGGATATTACATTAATAATATAATCAGCTCGTTCTTTAGAGTTTCCATCGATTGTAGAAATATTTACAGTACAAGAAAATTCAAACTTTGAAAGATCGTTTTTCTGATCTTTATTTTTCATATAAATATTTGCATTAAATGTTCATCAAAATCTTCCAACTCCAATTGTCGATTCATTATCAAACTCTTTATCTTGTTTGTGAATTTTTTTTTCTGTTTAGTTGGTTTGTTTTGAGCGCAACATATATTGCAGGTGCAAATCAGGGAAAGAAATTTATCACATCCTGAACAATATTGTAGTGTGTTTATATCATTATTGTTATTTATTGTAAGAGGATTCGAATCCATTTATTTCATATATAAACTAAAAGAATGTAAACTAATACAGTAATGGAATTATCAACGTGATGAAAAGCTTTTCACAATGATATTTATACTTTTATATTTATATATATACAATGATCGTTAAATACTTGATTGATATTGTGATACTAAGTCAGATTCTATTAATAAATTTGAAAGTCTTTTAAAACTTCTAATGAAGCTTTCTCAATAATTTCTTAATCAAATTTGGCAAAGAATCTTTTATTTTAGTTTTATAGTTTTTTAGAATTAAGATAAAAAAAATTTTGACCAAATTTTATTAAGTAATTATTGAGAAAATTATTAATAGGATTTTCTGTAACACCGATCACGTGGGTGAATTTTTGATGGCGATACTGGGGTAGTCTGCTTTAGAGATCCCGTTTTAGAAGGTATTATATCTCTTTTTTTCGTTTATGGTATAATTCAAGATGGTGAAAACATACATTCGCTATGTAATTTTAATTTACGGAATCTATTAGTATTTCGTGGTTATTGTGTTCTGCGTCATTAGGTCGATTTCAATTTGATCTAAGTCATAATTAAATTTTGAAACGACGTACATTATTTCTCAATCGGCGAAAATTAAAAAGATAAAATAATATGCCAAGTGATAAAAATTATACGACCATTAGCAATATTACTTATATCGTAAACGTTCAATATAAAGTGATAAAAATTTAAATAAATTCCATATAAATAAATTAAAAAAAAACATAAATTTGTGTAAATTATTGCTTTAGAAATTTAAATAAAGAAAAAAAAACACATAATCAACAAAAAAAAAAAAGCGCAATAGTAAATTCGCATGATTAAAAATTTTACCAATTTTTCATTATTCGTAGAACGTACTCACATCGTCTTGTACATAGTAAATTTCTTCTTTTGAGCCTGCCACTCTCTTTTCTTGCAAAGTGTAATGTCAGTTTTCATTTGAATTAACATCCGAATTGACGATTTCAATAACTTACAGGGTAATGTAGCATGAGGCAATCCGAAAGAGATACTAAAATTCCGTTCCGAACACGTCGGAATGATCGGAATTATGGTCGGCTAGATCGGAATCGATCAAAGTAAAAAAATGCCCAGCTGATAATGCTGCTATAGAACAACTAAGGCTAAATTCCGGCATAGATGTGAAACATCCGACCCGGAAAGTTAGTTACATTAATCCAAAATGCAAAATGTGTACCAATTGATGCTCGGATGATCATATGATAGTCTGAAAACCCCAACCGAATAATAATTTTGACCTGGGTCTAAGTGACCCCTCTTAGAATTTAGGGTTAGTTTGGGCCGGAATTATGTAATGACAGCTGGGTTTTTATATTACAAAGCCCCTAGCCAACATTAACATCATAATTCTGGTTATTATTAATATAATTCTAATCCTAAATTCTAAGAGTGGGTCACTTTGTCCCGGGTCAAAATAGAATCGGCTTATCGATTTTTAAAATTTAAAAATTGTAAGAATTAATGGTATATCCAGTATGAGGCGCAATAATGATTGCTGCGCGACATGTGATGCCGCGCAGGACCAGTAATATCAGGTGTGACATGTAAAAAAATAATGATACGTTACGACATTACAGATTTAACAATCATATGAATGTTCTCGCAATAGTTAAATACTGTATCGCAATAATTACCTATTAAAGATTTCAGATGTTAAAGAATGTCGTAATAGGAATAAATAATGATCAGCACTTGGAAACGTCCTTGTTTTAAATGACTAGTGACAATGAAATCATCATAGAAAATTGAAATAAATTCTTACCAAAACGAAAATCATTACTCCTGCTAAAATAGGGGTTTTAAAAAAATCAGCATAACGTGATAATCATGCGTTATTTCGTGATTTTGAATTGATTACGTCATTCTTAAATTTTCTCCGATTTATTAATTATAACTTAAGTCAATTCTTAATTCAATTAAATAATTAAATCTTTGTTATTTTTTTCATTATTAATTCCTTAATATGGAATGATACAACTTTCTGGCTCGTAAAATCTTTGATAGAATATTAGAAACGTTTATTCGTCAATGGAAAAATAAACGTTGTGAGACCTGAAACGTGACCTGATGCAGGCACCGCACTCGTGCCTCGGGTATTGACGAATTTGGGCTTGCCAGCCCGATTTCCCCGATTTCCCCGATCGGTTCGATATCACCGATCTGGCCGATAGTTTAGATAATTTAGATTGGAAGAATATGACTGATATCAATGATCCAAAGGATCATAATGATAGTTACTATAAGACCGATAAGAGGGATATTAAAGATAATATTTTAGTGATATGAATGATTCCTTCGAAGGGGTATACTTGAAACAATAACTATAAATAAAGGCCGTTTGGCCCTTTGGGAACAATAATTCGGGACACTTGAAGAAGAGTTAACCCAGTGATTATCATGAATTATCACCTCGATATAATCACATGGTAATTTTGATTGATTAAAAAATCAGGTGATTCATTACATACACTGTGTAATAACTGATAAGTGCATCTAATTTAAAGAGCTGGTGATGATTTTTGATGTGCCAGTTTTGTGTCACTCAATAAATTGATTTCTACTTCAAGCAAAGGTAATCTCGCGTTTTTAGTTAGATTATCAGTAATTCCAGGAAAATAAAGAATCGCTTCGTGTTTTTACACTGATGTATTATAATAATCAGTAAATAATAAAAAAAAAAGTGCCTTATTTTCGGAGAAATACAGTACCTGTGTTATAAATCAAAAATTTTAATTGGCGCGAATGTAAAAACAATATGCACAAAAACCATTTAGCTACAGCAAAAAAAGTTCTGGTCATATAATGATCTGCAACTTCAAAACAAACGTTCATTCTAAAGAAAATTAGAAGAAATCGCTTATCTCTCCGCACTAACTAAAAATATTCTTTGATCGATTTTATTATATATAACGCTAACCCAAACCCTAAAATAAACACTAACCCTAACCCTAACCCTAACCCTAACCTAAATAAACTTATCGATTATCATGTGACCAGAACTTTTTAGTGCGCAAATTTAAAGGGCGTCCCTAAAATATACCTGGAGTATAGGTTTTTAACCTATGACTAAAAATAAATTTAATTTAAAATAAACATTATGTGCTAACTAACCTTAACCCTAAAAGACTAAAATTAAGGAACAGGATAATAGCCTATACCCCCGGGTATTTTCAATTTATTACCTGACATTTGTTTACATTTTTTTGGGCAATAAAATCACTATGTGATTATATCGAGTGTAATAAATCATGATAATTACTGGGTTAACTCTTCTTCAATTTTCCCAATAATTCAATTCCCATTTTGCTTTAATAACACATATATAATATACCACATATATACAATCCAAAAACTTGTCTTTATTAAAAATAATAAAAGTATATATAACCCGATACATAATAAATTCATACACATTCGTTAATTGCTATACTACGCTTAAGTTTTACTACACAAGACTGAAATTCTGTCTAACCGCTCAGCCAAATCTAACACTCCTCTTTCGACCCAAATTTACTCATTGACGGTTATATGAAACCGCTCTCGTGACTCATCGATAGACCCGCCGATTTTTAGGGTTGTCATTTTGGTGGTGACTGTGAGATCCGAAAATAAACGAAACGTTGACTATTCCCCTGATACAAGAATTAACAAGTAAATGAATAATGAAAAGAAATACTTATCTTAGTAAAAGAACCCTCAGCAAAGGCACAAGATTTAAAAGTGAAAGCCAAGAGGAAGTAAGAAATAACCGGCCACAAAGGGAACCAGCCCGAAGAAACCCCAGAAGAGAAATATGGTGCACCTATGGTAGAACGGAAAGATATGCTACTCATATGGGCCCGGATATAAGAAGGTTTGAGAAAAAGTATACCGCCTTATTCGAAATACTTACCGAAGAACAAGCCGCAGAAGTTCAAGAAGTCATCAATAAAACATTCAGTAACTCCGAAATCCGTGAAGAACAAGTGCCCCAGACCTTAAATTTTATGGTGAAAGTTTTAGAAGATGTAACTAAAGAAGAAGAAGACACTGTATACTTGCCTCCTTATATAAAAGTATCAATGCCATCTATTTTTCATAACACTTACGATACCTCCAGGAATAAAAGGCCAGTACAGAACCCCAAATCACACTCAGTAAAGTCCCAAAAAAAGAAGCCGTCAATAACTAAAACATTGGAATCATACTACGTCCTGGAAAGTCTAGTAGAAAATGATAATAAGGCTCAACAAACGTAAAGAAAAACCTGAAGCAAGTGGAAAATGAGTTAAGCCTTGAAAAGGTTCTAGGAAGTCTTGCTGATGCCTATTTTGAAGTATTGAAGAATTTGATTCCAGAACTTACGAAGCCTGAAGAACCTGAATCTCAGCAAGAATCTGCAGAAATAAATCTTGAAGAGAACAAGGTGAAAGATTGTGGGATAGGGACTGAAAAAGAAGAAATCATGAAGCAACACAAATCGGATGATATGGATTTCGATGATGATAAATATAAACTACACAGGAAAGAAACCGGTCTTGGTTGTCGTTATGAAAATGAAACCAGGGAAAAAGCTCATGAGGTAATTCAAGTAGAAGAAATCCAAGTCAAAAAAGATGAACACGAAGCGTTTAAAGATTGTGAAAGACTTACTGAAATTGAAACTGAAACAGACGAACAAACCAGAGTTAAAGATAAACATAAGGCATTCTTTTGTTACAAAAAGTCTGCAGAGAGGGACCTCATCGACGAAGCAATTGAACGCGGCCACATAAATAGAATTGGAATCGAACAGGATGAAGACCCGATACCGCCAATAACCTAGGGCGTGCTTGTGAAGTATGGGCGAAAAAGGTCAAAGAATTTCGAGTGCCTATAACAAGAAACAAAGAAGAAACGAAAGGGCCTACTAGAGTAGAACTCGCTGAATCCAAGGCATCAAATGTTGGTTGTTATCAATACGGAATCGAAGGGTATGCAGGACCTGTCCAATGTGACAACGCTAGTGGCCAATTCGATCCCAGTGGATTATGTTGTCGAAATGGATTCAGTCTTGGAAAAGCCTGCAAAGATTGAAAAATGAGGGTTAGTGAGCTGTTAAGACAAATCGACAATAAATCGAGCAAAAATGGAAATGAAAAGGTCGTAACTGAAAAAGAAGAAATTACTATCAGCCAACAAAAATTAGCCGATATGAATCTTGATAAAGGAACGAATGAACGAGGCGAGGTAATACTTACCCGAGAAAGTAGCCCAGAAGAAGAAAGCCAACCTGAACGAGGAGTCAAAAATGAAGAAAGTACTCCATATCCTACTATCTACTACGCACCGTCTAGGAAAGTGACCCACAAAAAAGAGAAACCCCAGATGTTAGTACTGTCCTGGAACCTGAGGGTTTGGTCTTGGACTTGATAAAGAATTATCCTGAGGAAACCATGGCTGAAGTAGGATTTGGGCAGAACAAGAACCTGGCACCTGATCCTAAACAAAATCGGCCGATATAGATCGGCATAATGGAAAAGTATGGCTGAAAAAGACAAAAATAAGACATTCACTTATCATCAAAATCCTGCAGATATGAAGCTCGATAAAGAAACATTCAGTCTTGATTGCCGCTACGAAAATGGAACTGGTAATAAAAGTGAAAAAACCTCAGAACCCGGTCCTTGAGGTCCGATTGGAAATGGGTTGAAGAAAGATGAATCCGATTTTAATAAATGTTGACAAGCCCATGAGATGAATCATGTCGAAGAAATTCATGTCAAAAAGGACGAACATGAAACATTCAAAGATTATGAAAAACCTACCGAACTGAGCCTTAATAAAGAAGCAGAAGGCCCTGAATATTGCGATGAAGTTAGAATTGGATTTGAAACGGATGAATTTAAGGCATCCCTCCGTGATCAAGAATCTGCAGATATGGGTGATGTTGATGAAATAAACAACACCGAACAGTGCGACAAAAAGAAATCGGAAATTTGTGATGAAAACGATGACCATAAAGCATCTGTGCTAGAAGGTCTTAGAATAGGGATGGGTTCGGTCAGCTAGGTCAGCTATCGGTCAGCTATCATCGACTATCGACTACTAGCCGGCTATAGCCGGCTATAGCCGATAAATTACTTGATCAATTTCTTAA
Organism: Gigaspora rosea; assembly: GCA_003550325.1. Classification (NCBI taxonomy): domain Eukaryota; kingdom Fungi; phylum Glomeromycota; class Glomeromycetes; order Diversisporales; family Gigasporaceae; genus Gigaspora; species Gigaspora rosea. Next base: position 101,458 of record QKWP01000380.1, on the reverse strand, counting down.
TCAATTTTTCAATCAAACATATAAACAAGTGCCAAATAATTATATTTTTATGTTATACAGCTATACATATTAGAGTACCCTAGGGGTGGCGAGAAAAAAGTTTGGGTCACATGCTGTAAACAGCCAATCAAAATAATCAAAATATTGAAGATCCGATCTACATTTCAAAACAATCCAATTCTGGTCAAATTTGAACAGTAGATCATTTGGCCTATTGGAGATGAGTGTGGGCAAATTTTGACCGTCAAAATTTCACAATCACGTGATTTTTAGCCAATAAATAACGAGATCGGGTGTAACGTAACACCAGCGGAAGATCAAAACAAAACGTTCGCTTTTTCAAATTTGATAAGAAATCACCTTTCGCGCTCTAACAAAAAAAATTCCTTGATCAATTCTACTAATGTTTTGCTAGCATCAAGCCCTATAGGAACCCTAGCACTAACTTAAACGATCTTGAAGTTTTTTGGGCATAGTCACGTGACAGTGAAAAAGTGACGGCGATCCTGGGGAAGATGGAAGATGCTAGGGTATTTCTTTCAATAATTCTATATAATTTGTACACTTCATGCTGAATTAAACAATAATTATAATTTTTTAGCCAGGAAATTAAAAATTTGGTATCGGCTAACCGGTCAGCTAAGCCGTTATAGTCGACTACATCGACTACGGCTATAGCTGATCGGCTAGCCGACTATTAGCCGACCGAACCCATCCCTATCTTAGAAAAGCCCACGAGTATTGGATGGAAAAGGCCATCGAATTCAAGAGAATTATCTGCAAGAAAATAGAAACCCTCTGATACTTACCAATACGATGGTCATGCACTCAAACCTTCGATCCAGGAGGAAAGCCCTTACCAAAAGAAGAGTTCAATACGATAATCGGATCATACCCCATTTCCTATTACACAATTATGCAAGTAAAGGTCACAGGAGTGAACCAAAATGGAAAGACCCCTATTATGCGCCTGATCAGTTGCCTAATGAAGTCTGTGCAATTGTGACCACGCTGATCAATGTACGACTACTGAACGACAAATCCAAACCGAATCAGTAAAATGTAGATTCACCCTGACTATACAATGAAGCGCCGCCTCCGATCCCATACGCCATCCGAATTTTTATACCTGGGAGGTATAAAATAAGCTGGGGAGGAATGTGAGACCTGAAATGTGACCTGAGGCAGGCACCTGCACTCGTGCCTTGGGTATTGACGAATTTGGGCTTGCCGGCCCGATTTCCCCAATTTTCCCAATCAGTTTGATATCACCGATCTGACCGATAGTTTAGATAATTTAGATTGGAAGAATATGACTGATATCAATGATCCAAAGGATCATAATGATAGTTACTATAAGACTGATAAGAGGGATATTAAAGATAATAATAATGATAATGATATTAAGGATTTTAGTGATAAGAATGATTCCTTCGAAGGGGTATACTTGAAACAATAACTATAAATAAAGGCCGTTTGGCCCTTTGGGAACAATAATTCAATTCCCACTTTGCTTTAATAACACATACATAATATACCACATATATACGATCCAAAAACTTGTCTTTATTAAAAATAATAAAAGTACATATAACCCGATACATAATAAATTCATACACATTCGTTAATTGCTATACTACGCTTAAGTTTTACTACACAAGACTGAAATTCCGCCTAACCGCTCAGCCAAATCTAACACTCCTCTTTCGACCCAAATTTACCCATTGACGGTTATACGAAACCGCTCTCGTGACTCATCGATAGACCCGCCGATTTTAGGGTTGTCAACGTTCTTTAATGAATCAAAATAAATATAATTATTTGTTTAACTACACTTAAAAATCCAAGCAAATCGCATAACCAAATTTAAAAATTAGTTAACTCATAATTTTAAAATTCTTTTTGTTGGTATAATTAAAAAACTTCAACAATTAAGCCAATTAAAATAAGCTAGAGACACATTTTTATAAAATAATTTGTGCGGTGCACCAAGTAACGAAGCATGCTAGTCAAGACAAAATAGCAAAGACAAAAATTTGGTGAAAGTTTTTTTTTTTTACTATACTTATGCTTTTTTTTTTAATGATAATAAACTTTTAACATGAAATTAAAAAGATTTGTATGTGGTATTGTTTATCTTGCAAACGGTAGTTGATTATGCCATTCATGAGTACATTCATGAATAGTGTTTTGAAAGCACAATAATGCATGACGAATTTAAATTCTAAAATTTTGCTAGAATTAAAAAAGTATATTTCTAGAATAATATTTTTTTTTAAATTAAAAAATTATTCATAATACAATTATAGATTATTAAATTATTTCGTAGATTAAATAAGATCAATTTCATCAATCATCTTTGCTAACTTAACTATTCAGTAACCCCTGCAATCTTATACATAGTTTGTTGCTGTTTATAAAGTTCTTGAGACATATTATTACTCTTACAGAATAGAAAAATTGATGATAATGAGCATATAAATGATAAAACTATCAAAATAAATCCAGAATCAATAGATATATTTAAATCTGATGCAATAAATTGATTATTTCGAATCGCATTTTGGTAAAAGTTAAAAAAGTTAATTTCACCTATCATTGGCATTAAAATACTGTAACAAATGAATTGATTGCTGCAATCCATATTGCAGGAATCACATTACTGTTTTTACAGCAAACAATAAAACTAATTATAGTTAATGAAATGAGATAATTAAACCTAAAATTAATGAAATGACAAACATTTTATTGATAACTTTAAATTTTTGTATGATTATTAAAATATATCTTACCAAGAGTATACATAGCTATTACAAATTGCAAGCTGCCGTACAAACTTTCATTGTTGAAATAGGACTGATATGTATAGGATGTTGTTTCACTGTTGGTAATCTACGAGTAAAAACATGATATAAATAAACCCCGTACACTCAGAATTTCACCGAATAGTAGTTATTAACATTAAAGGTGGTGCTCAATATGTTGAATGCCAATTGACTTGATAACTGGAGCGCTCAAGTTTAGAGAAATATTGTTAAAATAGCTGAAAGTATTGATGCGTTAAGAAGTAGCATTTTACGATCCATTTCAATGATTCACTGATGAAAAAGCAATAGGGATAATAATCATTACACGTGTATTATACTCTTTATAAAAATTTTAAAGTATTAAATATTTACATACGTTTACTCACAAAATAGTTGCGAAAATACTTGAGTTTTCTTATATTTATAAAAACGTTAAGACAATTCACAATTGAATACAGTTCTAAATTTCTCTATATGTAATAAATGTTGTCAATATATTAATCTTAATCATAACTGTACATGTACCGGTAGGTACGTACTAGGGTTGTAAACGGACTAAGTAATCAAAACTATGTAAGGTAACTATAGAATTTAATATATTACAGATTTTTCATGTTACACGAAGGAAAACAATCGTTATCACTATTGATACATATCTGGGTATAACAATAATTTTAATATTTAATAAAAATTTCAAAACGATTCAACTCACTAAAAAGACAAGGAATTGATTGCTTGGAAAGTTTCGCAAAATGTCTACAAAGTGGCAAGCAACAAAGTTACGTTCGAATATTTTATGCTAATATGTAAATTTTAGGTGTTCAACTAATAGAATATATAATTTATTAAAAAAAATTCGTGCAATAAGTACAATCAAAAAATTTTACTAGAGCTTTTGCAAAAATCGTGCGTAACTTTTTAGAGATATGATGAGATTTCACTCAAAAGAAATTAGAAAAAGAAGGAGGAATCTTTTAGAAATTTGTACTTTTCTTTATAAGTAATTGAAGAAAATGATATTTTAGTCAATCATTTTTAATTTCGCTGATTAAAAATTTGATCATAGTAAAATTCATAGTGACCTTTCATAGGTTTGATTAAATATGCCATGTGCCACCCTAACGTACGTGTGCGTGTGCATGTTTGAAAATAATGTAATTAATAATATTGGTGCTACGATTCAAACAACGATGATTAACAAAGGGAATATTTATTAAAATTACCATATTTATTAAATTTTTCGCGTTAATAAATTTACTATATTTATTAATAAATTATCATATTTTCTTCTAGCTAGTGTTACGAGCAAATTAGTAGCTATCTAGTTTAGTCAGTCTAGTTAAATTATAAAAGCAGAGACTGCTTTGCTTCCTCTTTTAATATTTCAACTCGCAGCGAAGTCGACCACATGAATATGTACTAATTATTATTGATTAGGAAAGTATAAAAAGTGTAAAAATAATAGTGCAAATACTGTGCAAGAAAAAGGCAACTAGAATTTGATCGAAAACATTATACAGTAGATAGCCGGATAATATAACACCTCAGTAGTAATAGACGCACACGTACATACCATGTACAATCATATTAAATGTGGTTCTTTTTAAACATCCGGATTGCCATTATAAACTCGGATCATAGACGTATTTCAAGGTTTACATTATAAAGTGTTTTAAAGTTGGTGGAATTTAGCAGACTCAGGTCTTGTATCATTAATCCAAAAATATTATCTTGAAACAAACAGCAAACAGTTGAATTTATTGGAATTATCAAATTTCATTAAACGTTTACATAAATATAATGTTAAATCGAAGTTATATATTTGAATAAATATCGATCAAAATATAAGTCAACATTTGATAGAAAATATATATATATATTAATAATTTCAAAAACTGTAGTAAATGAGGAGTTAACTACAAGTTCCAGGGGTATCACCACACTTTTCCTTAAACTAAAATAATATGAAATATTACTATCCATGAATTACAATTGCAAATATAAGAGGAAATAAAAGTACATACATCACAACACCACACGTAAGGGACTTTAATGCATTGGCGCTAACATATTAAAAAAGCTCCGTATTAGCAATTGCAAATTATTATTAGCAGGTTAACAAAATATATAACAAATGATATAATCATACTTTTTCATCACAAGGGCTGAATTCACCTTGGACTGTAGCCTAAAATATGCGTAAAGTAAAGATGTTAAGTCAGTTCTATGTATAGATAAATAATAATGTTAAAGAACAATAACGAGAGAAGTGAGGCTAACCGATAAGATGATAATTAGTGCAAGAAAAGCTAAGAAGTTATAAATTCCTTTCATTGTAGTTTTTATTGTTCAGTATATGATTACTCAATTTGCCTGTATTTATAAGAATGGAGTCAAATACTTAAATACGTTGTTTATTAATGAATTTGTAATTTTAAAACGGGCTTAATTTATGGAATTAAAAAAAAAACCAATTTTATTAAACGATCATTAGACAACTTAATTTATCATATGAGTGACGCCAAATGAAAATGAGACATTGGTTTATCATTTATTTAATAAATAATCAATGATAAACTAATGTCTCATTTTCCCTTGGCATCACTCATATGATATTATGTCAGATCGTATCTTTATTGTTTATATGATGCTCGATTGCCAGTATTTATAAGAATGAAGCCACATAATCAAATACGTTATTATTTATGAATTTTTAATTTTCAATGGGTTTAATTTATACAGTAGAATTAAAAAACTAATTTTGTTAGACAATCATAATGATAGACAACATAGCTGATAGTCTATCATATGATATTATGGTAGATCCTATCTTTGTTGGTTATTAAATTTTACAAAGCTTTCCCAAATATTAAAATACAATTGAATTTTAAAGAGCCTTCACGATTGTCATAGGATAGGATTAGGGTGCGGGACGGGCCGGGTCGGGCCAGGCCTGCTTAGACCCGAAACTCAGTCCGAAAATTATTTGTAAGCCCGAGCCCGGCTCGTGAAAAAAAAAGGCCCGAGAAATAAAGCGGGCCGAGTCTTATTTAAAACTATATCCGGCCCGGCCGGCCCGCAGATTTATATGCATTACTAAACTAAAATTTTTTACTCACAGCTTTTATCATAATTCCCGAATGATTTTTCGGCCGATTAGTTAAGTTATAGATGTATTGAGTTTTTCATTTAATACTAATTTCAGGTTCACTCGATTTCGATCAACTTACCAATAATTGTGGCAGATTATAATGAAATACAGATTAAATGAAATTATAGCATAAAATTTCGAAAAATAATTTTTTTGGGTGCATTTGTTAGGGTTAGGGTTAGAGTTAGGAGTTAGTTTTAAAGAAAGTTATAAGTTATAATAAACAAGTATTAGTGGTTTTAAAAGGTTAGTAGGTTAAGTAGAAAATGTAGATTTCATTTTAAACTAGCACATGATCATGTGGAGGCTTTGCCGCCAGGTATTATTTGATATCGGGCATGTTAAACATTATTAATAAGTTCAATTTTTTTTCAAATTTGAATAATTCGGTCTGATATACCTGGAGAAGTCTTTAATGATTTGTGATCATAGATGATTTATATATAATCGAAGTGAAAGGATATAGTCTCGGAAATAGTAACAGATGTTATGCTGGGTATCAATGTATGAAGTTGTGTATTTAATGTATAGCTTTGGCTGGTGGTTTCCCGGCTGCATAATGTAAGTGGGCATTAATGTGAAAGGTGACTATCACAGATAGAGATTTGTCTGATATTAGTAGTGATACAGGCCGATGCCAAATTCTCGGGCCGACCCGGATGCGGAAATTAATCGGCCCGGTCGACCGGGTCGATCATATTGTTAAAAAACTTTCAGTCAAACAAAATGCAAAGTAGTCTTATAATTTGATCTTCTCAATATGAAAATAGTCAGATTTACATCACTATACTTGTGCAAGATTTCAATTGCTAAAAAATTACACGGAGATGCATTTAATTAGTCGATATAATGATCAGCATATAATATTACATAAATTACAAGAGTGCATGTGATGCATATATAGTGGATCTACTATATGCGGTTATAAGAGGGCCCGATGGGTCCTCTTATGGCCGGTGATCTACCGGGTTATTTTCTCATAGTTGGAAATAAAAGTGATAAGTATGACGTAACTTATAATCGATAATCAGTGCTTTAATCAGCGAGCAGTCAGAACTCCTAATTGACTAGTTGAATTTATAAATATCGACTAGAAAAGTCGACTATTCGATTTTAGTTGGATAGATAGTTATCGACTGCAAGCACTAACTTGAGAATGTCCTACGCGTGATTTAACTAATAATTATAAGTTATACAATGAAATTCTATCAGACGAAAAAAATTTAACTATATACCGGCCGGGCTGACCTTCAGGAATGTGGGTCAAGGGCCGACCCGCCCGCCCGCCCGGCTGATGGGCCGAGGTCAGCCCGTATCACTAGATATTAGTCAGTTATTATCGATCTATTCGTGATTACCTTTGATAACTAACTCATCAAATTATATAGGTTTAAAGTATTATCATTTTAATAATATTAGAATACGAAAAAAACTTTGTTAAAGAAGATTGCATATTAATAAATATATATAAAAGAATTTATCACATAAAATTAGAGAATGCGGAATGTGGTATAAATGTGAAGTTTATTATTAATAAATTCGAACTCATCAAGGGTTTAATAGGAGAATAAAATTATTAGTGAAACTATTTACTATCTTTTAGGCTTTTTTAAAAAAAAAAATTAAAGTAATTGAATTCTATCTTACTATCCTGGCCTATATCAAGATGAATCGATCTTTAGCTCATGGAAATAGCTTTATTATTAATATTTTAACTATAATAATCAGATTATGTAGATAAGAGTATTGGCTTAAGTTTTGCATTATTAGGATGTTTAACGGTATGTACAAAGTTATTTAGATTTAGATCTTACATGTAATGTCTCAATTTTCTTTTTTTTTTTTTGTCAATTATTTCAGCATTAGTAAAAGTAATCTCTTTTAAGTGAAGTTTCGGGGTTAATGATTATTTTTTATTATTCTTGCACAGTGTTTATAGATGTTATTTCGAAGTTAGTATGGTTTTAATGGTGATTTTTGATAGTAAAAGCAATTTAAAATTTTAAGTTGTAAGTAAGTTACACAAGCAAGTGATTGACAGCGCGCAGTCCAGATTTTCCAAAGCACATGATGTAGATCATTGCATATCAGGTATGGGTTCGTATTATTTCGCCGACAATCACTTCACCTTTTACCGACAAATACTCACAGACAAGTTCATTTTACCGACAGTTTGTTTCACCCAAGTTCATTTCACCGACAGGTTTTTTTCAAAAAGCACCCTAACTTTAGCCCTAATTCTACCTAATTCTACCCTGACCCTAACGACAATGACCAGAATTACTTTGTCGGTGAAATGAGCTTCGGTGAAATAAACTGTCGGTAAAATGAACGTGTCGGTGAATAATTGTCGGTGAAGTGATTGTAGATTAATTGATTGCCACCCATCAGGTATATCTATTCGTTACTTTACTAATTTTATAATATTCGACAGAGATTTTCTTAACAGATTCAATTTATAGTTTAAATAATATTCTATTATTACAAGCTGTCTTTTTTTTTCTAGTCAAATAATTTCACTATAATAAGGGCGGATTCGGTAAACTTCGCCGAAAACTACTTATCCGACACCAATTTCGCCGACGACCATTTCAATGACAGCCCGCTTCCCCGACAGCACATTTCCTCGACAACCCATTTCCCCGACAGCTTACTTCCCCGAATCCACTTTCTCGACATCCCATTTGACTGACATTCTATTTCACCTACACCCATTTCGCCGACAGCCATTAATAAAGCTTCACAAATAGATTAGCTTTATATTACGTAAATGATTTTTGATTATCAATCATTTTGTTCATGTGATAGAAAATGATGGAAATTATTCAAATTATTGAATATCATTTTTGATTTGCTATATAGCCAAAAAAAACCGTAATAAAAACGTGGAAAATTTTAAAATAAGATGATCGTAATCGATCTATTGCTTTCTCTATGAATTAATAATCAGTTGTTATCTATTTATATATATGTTGTGCATCAGATTAAACCTTGCGTCAGATTTGAATCCGACGTACTATCAGTTGACCAGCATTAAATGATCAGCAGCAACTGGCCTAAACTAACCCCTAACTTTACCGTAATTTTACCCTAACCCTAATCTAATTTAGGCCGGGTCTAATCTGACGCACGACATATATATAGTTACAAACGAAAGTTAATTCGCAAATAGCTGTCGACGAAATGAAATAGGATGTCGGTAAAATTGGATGTCGAGAAAGTGGCTGTCGGCAAAATGGGATGTCGGTGAAAAGGACTCGGGGAAGTAAGTTGTCGGGGAAATGAATTGTCGGGAAATGGGGTTGTCGGAATTGTGGGGTGTCGGTGAAATGGCTGTCGGTGTAATTGGTGTCGGAGAAATAGGTGTCGGCAAAATTGGGAAATGCCAATAAGGGCCACTTGTAATCAGGGGTGTTAAAAAATTCATTGTAATTGTAATTAAATTATTATGCAATTGCAATCAACTAAAAAAATTGTAAAAAAAATTTGCAATACAATTAAAAATAAACACTTAGATCGTTATTTCAATATGTGCCTTTGAAAAGAAATGTAAAAATAAGAAATAATTTGGTATCAAATTTTTTACTCAATTATTTTGTATAAGATTATTTTTTTTAAGATCGATGAATATACCTTTACATACATATGTATGTCCATTATTTCAAAATTAATTGGATAATTGTTGCTTTCCACCAATTAATTGAGGTCGAATAACAGCAATTAATTATCTCCACAATTAATTATTCAGTATGCCTGCTTGTAATTATAAAACTCTTGATTTTATAATCATTTTATTAGCTAAGCACGTTATAAAATACGAGCGATGGCTTTATAAAACAATAAAATTGGCAGATTAAATGATGATCTGAAGTTTTTTTTTATTGTTTGATTGGCCAAAAAGTTACATTCAAGGGAGTAGTGACTCCTGTAATAAATACAATAATACTAAAATATGTACGTACATACGTATGTGGTCACATTTCATTCTAAACAATTATATGTGTGAATTTGATTCCTCTAATCCATGCAGTCTGCTGCTATGGAATTAATAAAAATTTTTACGTAACATTAATTATTCAATATGGATCTATAAAATCCAAAAAGCATATTTAAATACATGTGAATTTGACTCCTATAGTCTATACAGTCTGTTGCCGTGGAATTAATAGAAATTTTTACGTATCCCTAAAATTCAATATTGTCAATAAATCTAAAAACGCATTAAATAATAATATGCGTAGATTAAGTTTCTTTAATCCATGTAGTTCGTTGTCGTGGAATTAATAGAAATTTTTACATAACTTTGATTATCTTAAATTAAACATGGTCTATAAAATCTAAAAAGCACATTAAATAAATGCTGCAAATTGCAAGTTTTCCCTTTGTGGCGATCAATATAATTTAAAATAAATTAAACTGTTAATAATAAAATATAATTTAATTTCAAATTGTAAAAGAAATTTTGAAACTCAGCTTACGTGGGTTTTGGTTAGAAACTTTTGTTATGTACTTGTAATAATGTTAACTAAATATCTTTAAAAAATTTATATATAAATTTCTTTTTTTTACTATTGCCCGCTCTTTAGTTCTGTTATTGCTTTTGCTTCTATTGCTTTACTATCACTCTTCAAAAATTGGTCATTTATAATTTCTGTTAAAAATGGATATATGCACTTCTTGCAGTCATCATATCCACTAGAATCTTTTAAATATAAAGGAAAAACTTACAAAACTTGTGCAAATTGTTTTACCTCTAAAGCTGAAAAGCGAAAAAAATTAGAAAATGATAACACTCAAACCACTATTGAGACAAATTTAGCACAATTCCTTTGTAATTATGTAGCAAGCTTAAACACCAATATTGAAAATAATAGTGGAATTTTTTTTGAAATACATATTGACCTTACTGATATTATTTTTTTGGATACGTGTCATTTCACCGACAATCATTTCACCGACAGCTCACTTAACCGACATCACACCAAGTGACAATTTACTAAAAATACATACCTGCAACTAATAAAACCCTAACCCTAACCCTATGTGATGTCGGCTAAGTGAACTTTCGGTGAAATGATTGTCGGTGAAGTGACCACCTTCCATTTTTTTAGAAGTAGAGCCCAATGATCTTAAATCAATATCAAGAGTAATTGTAGATAAAGTTGAAGAGGAGAATGATTATGTCTGGTCAACTACAACAGCACCATGGTCTTTTAGCTAGATTTAATAATGTTGCTACATATTACTTTGAATGCTCTCAGTGCTGTGAATTAGAATGTTAATGTAAACAATCAAACTGAAAAATAATTACTCAATTGATTGTCATGGTAAATTAAATCTTCATATCGATGTACCTGCAATGGAAGCAATATTAAAGCTTCGTCATGATATTCTTTATGAAAAACCTAAAGATATCTCAGCGCCAGAGGAAATTGACCAAGAAATTCGTATGAACCTCATTTAGATCCAATACAAATTCATACAATTCTTCGCAACAAATTTGAAATTTTAAATATTACAGCAAAGCAGATTCATTATTGGTGGTTAATATTTGCACAAGATTCGTACAAAATGGATGATGACCAAGTAGAAATTGGTTTCATGCGTGCGCAAGATTCCCCAATCATGCGCATGTTTCCGAATCATGCGCATTTTATCCCATCAAAATTTTATATAGAAAAATAAATATGAAATAAATATAATTAACATTCTAATCTATCTATATATTTCAATTCTGGGCTGTTCGCTTTAACATTTTTGATTGGTCGTATCCGAAAAATGTGATGAATGTGGGAAAACCAACAGAAATATGTAAGATGATTATGACGATTATCATGGTCGAGTAATAATTGTAACATTCAAGTAATTATTATCTTATTTTAACGCCCTTATTAACGCCCTTAAACAACACAAATTCGTGAAAAGTGAATTTGCAAAATGTACTTTGGTTGTTGGATTGCCTAATATTTACAAACTATTTTGGGCTAAGAAAAGTTCACGAATTTGACATGAATTTGACAAGTTCAAGAATAAGTGCAAATACAAGAACAAGCCGTGTTTAAAATTCAATGTTCTCAGTGTTCTCAGAGAACATTACACAATTTTTGGGAACATAAATTATTAAAATATGTTCTCTATTTGAGAACATTCAATAAATTTTTTTAATATAAAAAAATTTAAATTTTCTATATAAAGAACATGAAAATTTTACTAAGAACATTAAGAAATTAATAATGTTCTTTTTGAGAACATAAAACTAAATTTGAATTTTAAACACTGAGAACAAGTGCAAGAACACGACAAATGCCCCGCGATAGATAAAACATAAGACTAATAAAAAAATTAGTGAATATATTCGCAAATATCAAAAAAAATTACATTCAACCAAATATTTAGATAATTGATTTCAAGAATTTTTGATTGGAATTTTTTGCCGCCCAGATTATCTAATAACCAACTAATTTTCTCAGCGATTCGTAGTTTTATGTCGATCTACCAACCAATAAAATAAATCACGGTTATGTTCAAAAAGCGATCAGTGTGCTAAAGCTAATACACGCGATTCATCGACACAGCAAATGACCAACAATAAACAAATCGAAGCAACATAGTTTGTGTTAGAATTAGGGTTTAGCATTTGGGTATGACAGAATTAGTCACTTGTGTGCCGTATCGGTATAAACTTTTTGATCGGTATGCAAATAATTAAAACGTAAAAATCTTTAAAACAATAAAGTCATAGTTCATGTTTTTATTTAACGAGCTCATATAGTGGACGACAAATTTCTCTTGCTTAAATACTGCACAAACACATTATTATATTTACTACCTAGAAAGCAAAATATTGAATACCCTTACCAGCAACTTCAATAAAGTTATTAAATGTTATATCTTTTCCTCGCTTATCTCTGCCATATTGCACGTTAAAAGGCAATAAATGTTCACAAATTGCCTATCTTTATATATCTATATATATATATATACTATATTATAAAAAAATTCAAGTGTAACATTTAGCAGCAAGGTAACGTTTAGACTAACAATATAAATAATTTTATTAAATGTGTTACCTATTTTATACTACTATGTTCATTGGACTGTTTTCGCAAAAATAATTTTTGGTTACACGCCACTAATGTTGTATAACGTTACACAAATACTATTTTGGTACCTTGTTATTTTTGAACCCAATTCAGGTTTATTTGAACCAAAACTGGGTCCATTTGATCCAAATCAGGTTCATTTGAACCAAAATTGGGTTCATTTGATTCAAGTTGTGTTTATTTGAACTAGTATGAGGTTTATTTGAACCAGTATAAGGTTTTTTGACCCAGATCGGGCTATTTAACCAAAATTAGCTTTATTTGAACCAAAAATAGGTTTATTTAAACCAAAAATAAGTTTATTTGAACCAAGAGAGTGTTTATTTGAACCAAGTATAGGCTTATTTGAACCAAGCCTGGTTTATTTAAAAAACAAAAACTAAAAAAAGCAAAATGTTTTACTATATTTTATTTTTATTTTAAAATTATATTTAAAAATTTTATAAGTTTATTCCCGTGCATTATTGCATAGATTTACAGCTAGTATATATATATATATAAAAAGCTATTTATCCATATTTGTGTACAGCATTATACTTAAATTTATGGGAAAATACATATGTACACAACCACATTTTTCAAGTTCTAAATTAAGATATTACTAGGTAAATGCACAGCATTGTATGTCTAGAGCCAATATTTAATATTTTGTTATAGTAGAGAGCCTTTTTTTACTCCTTACTATAGCAATGACATGGCTACAGGGATCCTTTATCGGTTTATAGCAGTGTCCAAGAAGTAGGTATAATTCCTTAGTCTGTAGGAAATTATACTCTTCTTTACAGGCAGTTCGTGAGAGTATTCAATGAAGAATTATCAATTTTACTATTACTTGATAATAAACTTGGTGTTATTAAGATGAATAGTTTCTTTATTATTAATCTAAGATAGGGCTATTCTTAGGTTTCTGTTCCTAAGAAATCCTGGTACAAGAGGTATAATAAATATGAAGAGAAGTGGGATGTCTTGGTCTAGTTTGACTAAGGGAAATTCTGTGTCTTTAAATACATTTTAGAATAAGCATTATAAGTATTGATTTACAACGATAGACATTATAATCTACAAGAGCAACATAAGTGGTATGAGCGTTATAAGTGGTATAAGCATTATAAGCGGTATAAGCGTTATAAGTGGTATAAGCATTATAAGCGGTATAAGTGTTATAAGTGGTATAAGTGCTATAAACGTCATAAGCGTTATAATCGTTATAAGTGTTATATTCAGTATAAGCATTATAAGCGATATAAGCGATATAAGTGGTATTAACTATTCTAAGTATTTAACTTCTCAAGATAATAATATAATACAATATAATAATAAAATAAAATATAATAAAAATGAAATAATAAAATAATAAGATAATATAATAAACTATCATTTTATAACATTTCTGTCCTCTTAAGAAAATTTACTTCGTAAATTCTTTCTTTAATTCTTCTAATAGAGCAGTATAAGTTTCATCTTTCAATTTAATCACTTGGGGCACAGAAAGATAATTAGTTTGGTACATTAGGATCTTATCAACTTGTGCGGTCCAAGTTTCTGGAAGAAAAGGATTCGTTCGGGTGGTCTTTTGAGGGTTAAGAGTCTGGGTCAAGTCTTTTANTAATTCTTCTAATAGAGCAGTATAAGTTTCATCTTTCAATTTAATCACTTGGGGCACAGAAAGATAATTAGTTTGGTACATTAGGTCCTTTGGACAAATCGTGAAGATTTTTCTAATTCTTTAAGCTCCTTTTCAAATGTCTTAGGTTTTTCGGTCTCCTTTACTTTCCGAATTTGTTCTCTAATCTGGGCTCTATGTTCAGTCTGTTTCTCTATTATTGTTCCTAAATAGTAATGGGCTTCAATGTCCTGTCATTGTCCGTTGTCCACGTTGGAATTGTTTGAATTTAGGTAAGTCTTGTAGGATTTTATCCACTTGTGCGGTTCAAGTTTCTCGAAGGAAAGTATTTGTTCAGATAATCTTTTGAGATTTAAGAGTCTGAGTCAAATCTTTTAGCAATGGTGTTATCACCTTGGGTTTCTCAATTGGTTCTTTAGATAAGAGAGCTTCTATGTCTTCATTAAATGGTCATAGTAATTCATTAAGTTCGACAAGGGTTCTGTTTCTTTATTTGGGGTAATATCAATTACTTGTTCTGGATTTTGGTCATCCCATAGGATTACATTTTGACTAAAAATTTACTAAATTGTATTGGGCAGCAGGGTCCTGTCTCCAAATAGAAAGAAAGTTTTAAAGAGTGAGTATAGTATTGGGATTCGGCAAACTTCACCGAAAGCTACTTATCTGACACCAATTTCGCCGACGGCCATTTCAATAACAGCTCGCTTCCTGGACAACCCATTTCCCTGACAGCTTATTTCACTGAATCCCTTTCTCCAACATCCTATTTCACTGACAACAATTTCTCGACATCCCATTTTACTAATATTCAATTTCATCTACACCCATTTCGCCGACAGCTATTATAAAGCTTCACAAATAGATTAGCTTTATATTACATAAATGATTTTTTGATTATCAATCATTTTGTTCATATGATGAGAAAATGATGGAAATTATTCAAGTTATTACAGACTGTGAGAATGCCATTTTTGATTTGCTATATAGCCAAAAAACCTTATAAAAATGTGAAAAATTTTAAAATAAGATGATCGTTATTGATCTATATGAATTAATAATAAGTTGTTATCTATTTATATATATATATAAATATATATTATTATATATTATTTTTTTTTTAAAACCCTCCCGATTTTTGGTTGTATCTTTGAAATTAGATATTATGACACTAATAATATGTGTTAGTGAGACACATACTATGTATCGCCAGAATGGTAATGATTATAATAGTAACTCATGATAGAAACTATAATAATTCCAATGCAACTAACTCAACATAACCGCATATTGTGATAATTAGAATAGCATGCAAGTTTGTGTGATAGTAACTCATGATAAAAACTACAATAATTTCGATGCAAACTCAACCTTAAAATGTAACTTAATTATTTTTAAATTTATAATTTTTTTGTTTAACATAATACATAGTAATTATAATTCTGTTATAAAATAGTTACAAATGAAAGTTTATTCGCAAATATGAGTGGTGAAATAGGATGTCAGTAAAATGGGATGTCGAGAAAGTGGTTGTCAGCAAAATCGGATGTCAGGTGAATGGATTCAGAGAAGCAAGCTGTCGGGTAAATGAATTGTCGAGGAATGGAGTTGTCGGGAATGTGGGGTGTCAGTGAAATGGCAGTCGGCGTAATTTGTGTCAGAGAAGTAGGTGTCAGCAAAATTGGGAAATGCTATAGTATTGGGTTGTAGGGTAGTAGTGTAGGATTATATAAATGTTAGTGTAATACAATGATTTTCATAGAACTGTGCACAAAGTTTTACACAAATGTCACTTCTTTTCACAATAAATTTTTTTCAGAAATTTCTAATTTTCAATTAAAATCATAGGTTCTCATGTCTGTTTCTCATAATATTTAGCAAGTCTGTTGCTATTATAATATTTCTTAAGGTTTTTCCTTTCATGTCTCGAAGTTTATAAGCACTATTGTTTAGTTTTCTTGAATTATAAAGGGTTCAATTCTTTTATCCTCAAATTTAGCAGAGTGAAACATTTCTATTTCTTTTCGTTGTATCCATACTTTTTTCCAATTTTGAAGGTTTCAGCTCTTATTTTTTTATTAAAGTACTTTTTCTGTTTCTCTTGTGATTTTCTGGTATTTTCTCGGGCTTTTTCTTGTATGGTTGATAATTTTTCTATTAACTCGTAAGCTTGTTGTAATATACTGTCTTGTATATTTATTTCTTTATCTTTGTTTTCTTGAGAGTACACTGGAATAAGTGCTTCTATAGGTAGTGTGGCTTGGCTTCCATAAACTAACTGGAATAGAGTATATCCAGTAGTAGCATGCCTCTTTGTTCGATAAGCTAAGAGAATAGCAGGTATGTGTAATCCCAATCATCTGTTTCTTTGACTTTTGCAAGAGATTCACATAATGTTCAATTAAGTCTTTCAACCATTCCATTTGTCTATGGGTGGTATGGTGAAGAGAATTTATGTTTAATAAAAAACTTTTCACATAATATCCATATAGTTTCGCTAATAAAGTTTCTTCCTTGATCAGAGAGTATAATTTTTGGGGTTCCGTATCTACAGATAATTTCTTCAAAAATAAATTGATCGAGAGTATTAGCTCTAGCATCGAGGACAGCTTTGGCTTCTGGCCATCTTGTTAGGTAGTCAGTAGCAACAATAATATAGTGATTGGTTCAAGCGGTTATTGGTAGGGGTCCGACAAGGTCAATTCCAATTCTCTCAAAAGCGTGTCCTATGTGGATAGGGTGGAAAGGTTCTTTACTTCATCATTTTAGTCTTTTCTGACATGTCTCACAAGTTTTTACATATTCTTGGATGTCTCAATACATTTGATCCCAATAATATCATTCAGCTATTTTATAGTACATAGCATCAGTTTCCAAATGTCCAGCAGTAGGTGTTTATGCATCATGTATAGGATCGGTTTGACTTTTGTCTATTTAATAACTTGAAAGGGGTGTTTTGGATCTTTTCGGTTCTTTTATATAATAGGTTATGTCTAATTTCAAAATATTGAGCCTGGTTAATTAATTGTTTCTTTTTATAGTCTGTAAATTCGTCTGGTAAGTTGTCTGATTCTAGGTAATTATAAAGTTGGTTATATCGATTTAAATTCATAATTTAGATGATTTAGTTGTCTAGGTCAGTAAGCGTAATAGAGCATCAACATTCGAGTGGATTCTCCCAGGTTTGTGAAAGATTTCAAAGTTGTAAGGTTGAAGTTTAAGCAATTCTTCTTTTAGTTCAGCAGTGCATAGCTATTTTAATGTTGAATGGTCTATAACTAAGATGAACTTGGTAGCGTCTAAGTATTTATGAAAATGTTCAATTGCTCATACTACAGCAGCACATTCTAGTTCAGTTGCGCCCAGTGTTTAAAATTCAAATTTGGTTTTATGTTCTCAAAAAGAACATTTTTAATTTCTTAATGTTCTTAATAAAAATTTAATGTTCTTAATATAAAAAATTAAAGTTTTTTTAATATTAAAAGAATTTTTGAATGTTCTCAAATAGAGAACATATTTTAATAATTTATGTTCACAAAAATTGTATAATGTTCTTTGAGAACACTGAGAACATTGAATTTTAAACACTGGTTGCGCCGTAGTTTACTTCTTCTTTTTGTAGGCTTTTACTTGTATAGGCAATGGGGTGTTTCTTATGGTTTTGGTGCAATTGACTAAGAGTAGTATTATAGAATAAGTTGTAGTTAATTTTGGTAGAAATTAGTTTGTAAATTAGAACTTAATAAGGAAATTTTGTAATAACTGTAATTATTAATAGTAATATGCGAAATTGATGTGCAATGACACTCAATGACGCTTAGCGATGCTTAATGACGCTTAGCGACGCTTAATGACGCTTAGCGACGCNGTTAGAAAATTAAAACTTAATAAGAAAATTTTGTAATAACTGTATTTAGTAATAGTGATATGCAAAATTAATGTGCAATGACACTCAATGACGCTTAGCGATGCTTAATGACGCTTAGCGACGCTTAATGACGCTTAGCGACGCTTAACAACGCTTAGTGACGCTTAATGATGCTTAGCGACGCTTAATGACGCTTAGCGATGCTTAGCTCAATAGATATATAAACCCACCTTATTTCCCTTAGTTTTAGACAGATCCAGACATTGTATTTTATCTTTACCTTTATATTTATTATCCTCCTCCCTTATTATTAATAAACTCTTGGGATTTCTAAGGAACAGACACCTTGGAATAGCCCTCTTGTTAAATTAATAAACTGACTATTATCTCTTGTTGTTTTATATCAAACTGCCTTAGAGAAGTGTGTAGTTTCTTACAGACATAAAAGAAACTATACTTCCCTCTTGCACACCGCTTCACGCCCAAAGTAAGGGATTTCAGGAGCCGTGTGATTGTTACTTTATCGGAATTAAAGAAGGCTTCCGGTACTGTAACAGTAGCACCAAATCTATAGTAAGAAGCATCAGTAGTCAGAATAAAGGTCTTTCTAAAATTAGGGTAGGCTAATATAGGTGCAGCAGTAAGTCAGTCTTTTAGCTCATCAAAAGCTTTTTGTTGAATATGGGTCCATTGGTATGGTTCATCCTTTTGTAACAATCGATTCAATGGTTTAGCAATAGAGAGAAGTTTTGGATAAATTGTCTATAATATCCAGCTAATTCTAAGAATGAGCGGAGTTGGATTATATTCCTTGGTGGTTGAATCTTTTGTATGGCCTCAATTTTTGTAGGGTCAGGAGCTATTTCACTGGGTGCAATTATATGCCTAAGAAGAGTAGTCATTGCATTCAAAAGTTACACTTCTCAATATTAAGACGTAATTCAGCTTGCTTGATTCTTCGAAACACTTCATTCAAGTGCTTCAGGTGTCATTAAATGTTTGAGAGTATACTATAGTATCATTCAAGTATACTACTACAAATTTACAAGCAATTCCTTCATATACTCGGTCCATTAGTTTTTGGAACATAGCAGGAGCATTACAAAGTCCAAAAGGCATCATAATGAACTCGTAAGTTCCATAGCGAGTTACAAAAGCAGCCTTTCTTTATTATGAGGGTGCATAGCTACTTGCCAGTATCCACTTGCGAGGTCCAAAGTGAAAAACCAATGCGATCCAGCAAGGGTATTTAACATTTTATTAATGCAAGGTAGGGGTATGCATCCTTTTTAGTAATGTTGTTAAGCTTCTAGTAATCTACACAAAAGTGTAATTTACCATTTTTCTTTTTCACTAGAACAACAGGGGAAGTCCAGGGGCTAGATAAGTTTATGTTTTATCATCTGTTGGATTTCCTCTTTAATAAATATCTGTTCACTTGGGGTATAGAATAAGGTCTAGAGCGAATAGGTAGTACATCTTCTGTAAAATATGATAAGAAACTAAGTCAGTTCTTCCTAATTCATTAATGTCTATTGCAAAAATGTCTGCAAATTTCTCAAGCAAATATCTAAATTTAAGTCCTTGGTCTGCAACAAGAGGACCTGTGTTTAATGAAGTAGTTGGGGTCAAAGTGTATTCTTCATAGGGATAAGGGTATCTAGACTATATACAGGGGCAGGTATTGAATTTATAGGGTGTTCAGAGGGTTTAAAAGGTCTGTTAATGCAGTTGTCTGAGTTAACAGAGTTTGTCATCATGCCTAGGATTATCTAAAAATTTGTATTCAAAGAAGAGTGATGAGAGTTTCAGTTCTTTGTTGTAGGTATTGGGTGTCTTGGTGGATAAGGCAAAGCAATTGTTGATTTAAGTTTTCAAGTTGTTGGACCTGTTGTTGTAGTTGTTTAATAGTCTGGTTCTGTTGGACCACTTGTTTTTGCAATGTTTCAAAAACTTCTTTAGTAACAATATTTTGGTCATTTTGAATAGGTTCCAGAGGTATGGTTTCTGGTTCTGGCTCGAATATTGGGGTGGAGGAGGTACATAGTTAGTACAATATTTGTCATGTTCATCAAGTTTTTCCTAATGTTTAACATGAAGACATTCTTTGCAAAGGTCGATGGGTGTATCAGAGAAGTTTCTCCTAAGATTAGCAAGAGTAGTTTCTTTACAGAATTCAGGATGGCTAGTGTCAAAAGAAATTTCAAGGATCTGTTGTAATTGAAATTCTTCATCTTCCTCTAATATACCATTTTCAGCATGAAGTACTAATGACATTTCTTCCTTTCTTCAAGGTTGGTTAATGTGATCAGTCATTAAAGGTTCTAAGGCTTCAGTCAGGCTTTGATCTAATTCTTGTAAAAAAATTTTTGCAAGCCAAAAGATATGGGTCTGGTTCATTTCATACTGAGATCCAGCACTTCTGTTGGATTCAGTCTAATGTCTGATTCTGGTCCACAAATTATAATTAGAATTATAAAGAACATCCTGTCCAGCTTTATAAGCATAAAGGTGTTCAAGGTCGCAAAACCAAAGAGCTTGTTCTAGGCTTTCCAAGTTATGCATCTTGGAGGTAGGTCTGGTTTTTCACAGATTTTACATTGGACAAGAGTTCTACGTTCTTCTCTATGACTATTATAAGATATTCGTTGAGGGTTATCGGGAGAGAGATCATAATAATAGTCAGAAACACATCCTCGACAAACAAACTGATTATTGAGAAGTTGTAGATCTTCTGGTCTGTTTGGTTTTTTGTAATGACAACAGTGGTGAGTACACCTTAAACTAAAGTTGTATATTCTACGGGCTTCAATATCATCAGGATTACATCCACATTGGCAGATTCGGTTCTGTTCTTTAAGTGCTCCAAAAGAACAGCCAATGGCAATATGTCCAGTTGCTCTACAGGTATAGCAAACATTTTCAGGACAGTTTCGATACAAATGGTCATTACCATTGCAGGTTCAGCAAGAGGTTTGTTTCAGTACTTATTGTAGGCAGTGGACAGCAATATGTTGATTTTGTTGGCAACAGTTACAACGATTGGTGGGACAGTTGACAAAGAAATGTTCAGGTGACCCACAATTGCCACATACGCGTGGGTAGGGTCTTAATAGATCAGGTTTGGGCCTGACCTGGGTCAGACCCACTTGGGTCAAAACCCGACCCATGTCTGACCCGCCTCATGTCAAACCCGACCCGGGTCTGACCCGCCTCATACCAAACCCGACCTGGGTCTGACCGCCTCATGTCAAACCTGACCCGGGTCTGACCCAACTCAACCCAACCCGGGTTGAACCCGGGTCAACAGGTCATACAAATTTTATAGAGGTTATGCATTTAAATAAGCCATTCGAGTTATGAATAATTTTATATATTTTACAACACTTAGTGAATATAAAAGCATTTTATAATCTAGATAGGAATAGCTATTTATATTGTATTCGCGGACTTATGGGACCCAAAAAATTACACAAAGATTGTTGATCCAAATAAATCAAAGTTCAATAATCTAAGTATTTAAAATAATCTATTTGCATAGTGCTCGTACCTGGATAACTCTTTATCCGAAAGGTTGTAACCTTTAACAAAATCTAATAACCAGTTTTATATCCTATTCAAATAAAAGGATAACAGTTATATCCAGATAAGATATTTATATTATCAGCTATGTTGCATCAATCAAATAAAGTAACTCTATATTGATCAATATAAAAACATGATTTATTCATCGAATTTTAATTATTAAAAAATAAATAAGATTGGTACATCTCTTAAATTTATAATAAATACATCTTATTTTATCAAAATAAGATTTACGAATTTTAATTCTGAAACCCCTTATTATTATAATGTTCCGCATCATTCTGAATTTATATTGATTATCAATTGGTATTATTCGTAAATCGTGAAATGTCATTTGTTATTTTAGAACCGCTATCTAGTCTCCTAGGTCCGGTCCGGGTCTGGTCTGGTCCGGGTCCGGTCCAGGATCAGACCAGACTCAGACTCTTAATTTTTCTAATTTCAGACTTCAGACCAGACTCAGACTCAACTATGAGTCTGGTCTGGGTCTGGTCCGAAGTCTGCAGACTGGTCTGAGTCCGAATATATTTATCCCTTAATTTGTTATGCAGGCATATTTGCCTGCGAAAATTTTAAAATTTTAAATTTTTTAAATAAAAACCAAAATATTAATTTTAGCTATATACTTTCTAAGTAAAAAATATAATATTAGTTCTGTTTTATCAACTTTATTATAAAATTTTTTTAAAATTATTAAAAAACTTTGTTGTAATAAAAGTTTAAAGTTTTTGTTTTGGAACTTTTACTATAGAAATTTTTTTTTAGGTTTTCTCAAATTTTATATGTTCCCGTCTATAAAAAAAATTTTCACTTCTAATACAAGTCTTAATTTTTATAAGTAAATTATATAGAGTCAAATAATGAAAGTTGTCATCCTTTATATAAACTACAATATTGTATTAGAAACTATATATTTTAAACCAATATTTGAAGAATTTGCCAAGATATTGTAAAATATTTTTTTGGTTAAAAAATTTCTTTAAAATTTAATATTTTCAGCTTATAAGCAACATAAACTTTTTGTCTTATAATCTAAATTTAAATAATTCAAAAATATAATCCTTGTTATTAAAAATTATAATACCAAATTTTATTTAAATATTTTAAATGATTAAAAAATAGATCAGAGATATATTTATAGTAATTATATAGGCAAATTTGTCTGCGAAGTAGTACAAACTAAGAGATACATATTTTTGGCGCTGAACAAGTTTACTTAGTGCATTTTGTTAGAATAAATTAGTAAAATTTTATGAAGAATAAGATTTTATAGAATTTTATTAATAAAATTTTATAAAATCTTATAATCACAAATATTTATTAATTATTTCTAACAGAATGCACTAAGTAAACTTGTTTAACACCTAAACATGCATCAAAATGGCTGTTTTGTTTTTATTTTACTTGTAATTTAGAGATTTGATGCACAATTTTGGATTTTTGATCAAAAAAGACAAATTTTAACATCTTATCTCCAAATTTCAAGTAAAATAAAAACAACCCTGCCGATTTAATGTATTTTTAGGT
>QKWP01000380.1:36185-72995 GCA_003550325.1 Gigaspora rosea | reverse complement strand
AAAATTAAGCATCTTTTCTTCAAATTTTAAAAAAAGTAAAATAAAATATACTGATTTGATGTATTTTTTGGTGCTTAACAAGTTTACTTAGTGCAAGAAGTTATGATCAATTAGTAAAATTTAGAGAATCATAGAAATTTGTATAATTTTATTAAGATTTTCTAAATTTTACTAATTAATACTAACTTTGTAATTTAGGTAAACATGTGCATATATTATGAACCTGAACATGTTCATAAACCTTGAACTGAACCTGAACTGAACTTTTTTTAAGTTCAGGTTCAGGTTCATGTTCAATAATTTTAAGTTCAGGTTCAGTTCAGTATTGAATTTTAGAGCAGGTTCAGGTTCAGGTTCAGGTTCATTGAACCTGAACCTGAACCTCTATTGAACTGAACTGAACTTTTGAACCCTAGTGGCAGGTATGATAAGGCTAAAAGAGGCTTGTTCTATTTTTATCCTAGATTCTGGACCAGTTGGTGTGTGATCATGCTGATGGAGGTTCCACTATCAATAATAGCTTTATGTGGTTTCTGGTTAATTTTAACATTACATTTGACAGGTATAGTATAAGCAGATTTCTGGATCAAGCTAGCAGCTTTAGCTTTTTCGTACAAGTAAGAAAATAGGGCAGTGCGAATAGAAGGATTGTCTAGGAATGTTTCCCATTTCTGTGGATTAAGAGGTTGGTTGGTAGTAGTAGTAGTAGAAGGAGTTCTATCAAGATAGTGTTGACCTATAGAAATTACACAAAAGTGATTATAACTTTTGATCCACTAATCCAAATTGAATAAAACAACCACCATTCGATTCAGCTCATAGAGACGGTTCTAACGAGCTATAGATCATCTCTGTACGACCTCTGGTTACCAAGATAGGAATCATTAAAGATTTAGTTTTTGATTAGCAATTTGATTGGCTGAGGATCTTCTGCGCGAATGTCTTTACATGTATTACTTCTAAAACATGTCATATTTATAGCATATCTATTATATATTTCATTTATTATACATATATTATTTATTTCCTATATTACATTTCTATTACATATACTATATATTTTATTAATAATAGTTATAGCATATATTACACATGTAGTAGATATAGTCTGTTACATTTGTGAAAAATCAAAATGTATAAAAGCAGCTAATGTGGACCCCAAGTTCAACATCGAGTCTTCATACTCTTTCACTAATAAATACATTTATTTATTCTAAATTAAACAATTATTAGTATCCACATATACTTCTAATTGTAGTCTCTTTCATAATTGCAAATTGCCTTAAATCTTCTTTGTTAAGTTTTATAAAAAAAAACGCCTTCCGACTTAGATATATCACTGTAACAAAGTGAGGTTACACAAAGTGTTCACTGTCTAAGATCGCTCAAGTTACCTAATATCTTTGAAGAAGTGGATATAGAATAACAATAGTAAACATTTTGATAATATGGTGAGGGAGTTCGATTGGTAGGTCTTCAGGTAGAAGATCAGTCACGACTTCTACTGTGGTAGTCATCTCGATTATTACAACTATCTCTATTCCTAGAGCGACTTCAATCTCTACTGTAATAATCTTGATTTCTGTTGTTTCGACTCCTGGATCTGTTTCTATAAGAGTCACGTCGATAGTTGTTATTGTTAAACTGACTGTTTCTTCCTCATTCATTACTTTGATTTTTCTTTTTAAGACGACAATGTGCAATAAAGTGTCCAGTTCAACCACAATAATAGCAGGTAGGAGGTTGTTTAATTGGATTGGCTTGTTTAGAAGAATCGGCATAGTTCACAGGTAGTTGCTTCTGGGAAAGATTAATACTAAGTTGAGCAATTTGTTCAGTTAGTTGTTTAATAGCTTGGTCTGTATCTGTGTTAGTGGAAGCTATAAGTTTTCTAGTTTCCCATTTGCAAGCAGTTTTCATAGCAGCATCAAGATTAGCAGGTTTAGAGGCTTGTACACTTATAGCAAACTCAGGATGAAGGCCTTGGATTAAGAGTTGGATTACAAAGTCACCAGGGAAAACACCTTCAGGGTCAACACATCGGTTTAATTTCCTAAACTAATTGATATAGTCATCAACAGAATTGGCGCTTTGTTTTATTTCAAAAAGTTGTTTTTGCCAGATGGCTTTCTGTTTTGTGGTAACAAATGGTCTAGAAATCAGTGTTTGAAACTTGTGTGCTTATTGTCCCGATCACTAAAAGCAGTAGGTTTAGTTGCAAGGGAGGAAAACCAGTCTAGAGCAATTTCTTTCAAGTATACAAGAACAAGTTCTAATTTCCAAGCAGCATTTTATCGATTGGCAACAGCAGCACGCTTAAACTCAGAATACCATTTGAGTAGATCTTGGGTTCCATCTCTATTAAAGAAATTAACAGAGAGAACGTTCCTTTCAACTCCTCCAGGCACAAATGCAGCAGTTAGGGTATTAATAGCAGTAGCAGCATCGGCAAGAGCTTGTACAGCCATAATAGAAGGTGGGTTGTCTACAGGTGAGATTAAAGAGGGTTCTGGTTTTCTTCACTAATTTATCAGTAGTGTCCAGTAAAAGTCTATCTAAATTAAAAGTAGAAGTAGTTTCAAAGAAATTTTCAAGGTCTTGATTATGCGTTAAAGTTGTAGGGCTTGCAGGTAGGCTAGTATGTTAGAATGAAGGGGTATGAGAACTGATAACACTATTATCTTCACTAAAAGGAGGTAGGTTAAAACCAAGAGAAGTAGTTGAACATGCTTCAGGAAGGGTAAGAAGAGGTACAGTATTAAAAGTATTGTTAGATCCTTCAACAATAGAAGATCCTACGTCTGAATATTGAGGGCTATAATTTGTAGTGTCAGCGTTTAGATATGGGTCAAAGGTAGTATAGTCTTCAAAATCAAGAGGGGGTAAAGTAGTTCAATGGGTAAAACGTTAGAGAATAGCAAGGGCAATTTCTCTTGGGTTGTCAAGTTCAATTTGATAACTGCAGCTAAAAATAATATCTCGAATACAAGTACGGATAATAGTAGAGTCTTTAGTAAAAGTCAGGCAACTAAAATTGCCAGTGATTTGGGAGGTGTAGGAATCAGCAGAGTAGGTACCAGAATACCAATGCCAAAATCTTCCAAAAGGTTTCAAGCGAAAATTCGATCACTAGTTCGAGGTGGAGGGTAGCACTCTTGACAAAAAAGATCAGTAGCACAGAGTTGAAGAGTGTAGTATGGAAGAGTAGAGTTTTGATGATGTTCTACTAGATGGTTTCTAATATGTCAATTATATAATTCATTAATATCAGTAGTCATATGCTTTATGACTTCTGGCTAAATCTCGAAATAATTAATTGTTAGTCATATTTTGTTAGTAAGTTTAGTTAAATAGATAGAATCCTTGGGCAAAGAGTCTTTCCGGATGAACAGCAGCAAAAAAAGTGTTGAGAAATAAACAGCAGTTAAAATAAATAGAGTCCTTGGGCAGAGAGTCTTCTAGGACGAACGGCAGCAGCAATAAGTTTTATAGAGTCCTTGGACAAAGTGATTTCCAGTACGAACAGCAGCAGCTAGAGTTGTAGAGAGTTTCAAATATCTTCAATAATATCCAAATATTTTAAATGTTTCCGCCAGAAGGCACCAAATATTACAGTAGGGAGGCCTTCTTTTACTCCTTACTATACCAACGACACGGCTACAGGGATCCTTTATTGGTTTATAGTAGTGTCCAAGAGGTAGGTATAATTTCTTAGTCCGTAAAAAATTATACTCTTCTCTATGGGCAGTTCGTAAGAGTATTCAATGAGGAATTATCAATTTTAGTATTACTTGATAATAATCTTGGTGTTATTAAGATGAATAGTTTTTTATTATTAATCTAAGATAGGGCTATACTTAGGTTTCTGTTCCTAAGAAATCCCAGTGCAAGAGGTATAATAAATATGAAGAGAAGTGAAGTGTCTTGGTCTAGTTTGACTAAGGGAAATTTTGTGTCTTTAAATACATTTTAGAATAAGCGTTATAAGCATTAATTTACAATGATAGATATTATAATCTACAAGAGCAATATAAGCAGTATAAGCGTTATAAGTGGTATAAGCATTATAAGTGGTATAAGGCATCATAAGCATTATAATCGTTATAAGCATTATAATCAGTATAAGCATTATAAGTGATATAAGCGTTATAAGTGGTATTAACTATTCTAAGTATTTAACTTCTCAAGATAATAATATAATACAAAATAATAATAAAATAAAATATAATAAAAATGAAATAATAAAATAATAAGATAATATAATAAACTATCATTCTATAACAATATACACTATATATTATATTTAATATCAATACAACAATACTAATTATGTATCTGTTATTGGTTTTGTCGATCAGTTGAATGTAATTGGTTGTATATTATATGATGTGGTCGGACAGACAATTATTTGCTAATCAAGCCCTTTCATAAAAATAGTATCCTCCCCTTTGCTCCTGTAAAAGACTTTATAAATTATTTATAAAAGGATTTTGTATTACATAATTGTAGTGCCAACTGCTATTTATTCAAAAATATTTGTCAGCCTTAAAAATCAAAAAATGCAAAATTGTTCATAATTCAACAACTACCAAATCACCCTTTGCGCAATAATAAATCCTTCTAAATAAAAAAAAATTAAAATCTGGTGTACCAAAAGTTTAAAACAAAATATAGGCAAATATAATAGCAAAGCCTAACCCAATCAAACAAAGATTTTTTAGACTAATTAAATCAAAATATGTAGTGTAATGTGAATTATAAATAACTGAAAAGTGATGTTCTCAGCTACAAAAAAGTACAATCTAATGCCAGGACTTCTGTTGTAGCAAAATGACAATTACGTGTTAATTTATATAAAATTAAAATTTCTTATTTTTGAATAGATATAATGTTATTTTCTTAATTAAAAGTTTATTAGAAAATTTAATTTGCATTATTTTTCTATTAATTCATTATAAATAAATAGTCTTATGTTGCATCTAAGGTTATACAAAGTTAATTTTATGTCTTTCCAGTTAGGTTTTTCTATCAGTCCTATCGTACAATATAAAAAAGCTAAGGAAGATCTCAATTGGCGATACCAGAGTAATTTGCATAACCTTACGAATTGATTTGATAATTCCTATTAAGCTTCTAGCAGGGTTGTGAATAGACAATAAACAAGCCAATAAACTCAATTAGAGTGGGCATAAACAAATTTAGCTATACCAAATATAGGCATAAAACAGAGCTTGAGACATGCCTAGGCATGCCATGGGCATATTCAAAAATCTTTATTTTTTTAAAAAAAAACCAAATATTTTTAAATTATTTAATTTATAGTGCTATAGCATGTAGTACTAGAGCATTTTAATAAAATCAGGTGTAACATGCAGATTAGATTTGTGTGATCAATACAAATAAAAAATTAGATTATCTTAAAATTTTTTTGAAAAACTATCTTTTGAGCTTTAATAAAAAAAATTTTTGTTAAATTTTGCTTTAAATACTATCTACCTTTAATCTTTTATTTAACTTTATTCTCTATTAAAAAACTTTAATTTTTGTTTTGGTAAATGTTGTTTGATTTACTTGTTATACTAATTTTATTTATTATATATAGAGTAGTATTACAATATTATAGTGCTAAAATAATATTTTCTTATTTTATATTATAAATTATTTTTAATAATAATTATTTAAAACTAAAACAAAAAAAAAATAATTTTATTTTAAAAACTAAAACAAATTAAAAATGACTATATAGGCATATAAAAAAATTCATGCCCATTGGCATACCAAAGTGCATGCCCATGGGCATGCCTGTGCCATTATGCCCCTATCCTAGTTTCAATATACAGTTTAATAGTCTAATAATGACTAATTACCATAGATTTCCGAAAATAAGCTACTCCAAAAATAAGCTACCACCTGTTTTTGAACAAAAAACTTAAAATTATCTATGACCTAAAAATAAGCTACCTCGCTTTTTCGAAACCAAAACTATAGTAAAATTTTTTATTCTGAAAATAAGCTACCTCACAAATCTATGCAACATATAATCATACAATCTTTATTAGTAAATAAACAAGTTTTAGTAACCTACTATTTTCCTGAAAATAACAAGCATTACTAGAAACTTGTTTTTTTTTACTGGCATGATATCGTGCTATTATTTCCTAACCAAGAATTTACATACGTACGTGCATACATATTTACTGCAATACTTGTGATACAAATCTTCTTCTCACGCTAACTTGATTTCTGTAGTGATACATACTAAAATTAAAAAATTAAATAAATAAATTAAAATAATCAAGTAAAAAAATTAAATTTACAGTATATTTAAATAGAATAAAAATAAAAAATAAAAAAATTAATTAAAATAATAAATTAAATAATAAATTATGTTAAAAAAGAAGAAAATTACTATGAAATACCACTGGTATTCACTACCAGTGATCTACAATGCATAAAACAAAATAAACAAAACAAACAATTTGTATTAAATAAAAATTAAATCTCTTTAATATTAGGGCAAGGGTAAAGGTTAAGGATTAGGATAGGGCTTTGTATATAGTAAAATTTAGCGAGGAATTTTTTTTGCATAAAAAAAGTAGTTTCATAGACAAAATTTTAGGATAGAAGCGATTTTAGCAATTTTTTGAAAAATTTTTGTTTTTATTACACAAAAATTGATCTACATGTTACACCTGATCCTGAATTTTTATTGGTAAATTGATCACTGGTAGTGAATACTAGTAGTAGTAAATAGCAAACTTCAAAAAAGAAATCTGAAAAACAAAAAATAAAAATAATTAATAAAATAAATAAATTAAAATAATCAAAAAAAATAAATTAAAATAAAATAAATAAAAAAATAAATTAAAAAAAATTAAAAGAAAAAGTTAAAAAAAATGTAAAAAATGAACTATTAAAAAACGGTAAAAAAGATTAGTTTTAAAAAAAATAAAAAAAACTTTTAAAAAAAAGAACCATTTAAAAAAAAATAAAAAAAGAATAAAATAAAAAACCATAAAAAAAAATAAATAAAAAAAAATATAAAAGAGAATAAAATAAAAAAACCGTAAAAAAAAGAAAATAAAAAAATAAAAATAAAAAAACGTAAAAAAATAAATTAAAAAAAATAAAAAAAAAGAATAAAATAAAAAAATGTAAAAAAAAATAAATAAAAAAATAAAAATAAAAAAAACGTAAAAAAAAGAATTAAAAATAAATTAACATTTAAAAAAAAAATAAAATAAAAAATTCGAAAAAAATATATTAAACGGGCAATAATAATAAAATTAAAATAAAAAAAAACTCTTTCTGTTAATCATTGTACACAAAATTTTCAAACTTAAAAATTCGAAAAAAATAAAAAAATTTTTAAAAAAAATATATTAAATGGGCAATAATAATAAAATTAAAATAAAAAAAAAACTCTTTCTGTTAATTATTGTACACAAAATTTTCAAACTTAATTATTTAAAAATCCTTATAACTTTATAATTTATTAAATTAACCTGGCTTCTACTTTTAAATAAACTTGTTCTACTCTTAAAAATATATATAATATTAAAATTTTATTGCAAAATTTCTTAAACTTATCAAGCAAAGGCCCTTTGGCCTAAAATTGTATTTTTTTTAAATACATTTAAAACGGCCTTTTTAATCTATTTTGCAAACTAAGAGAAAGTTAAAAAGCATACTTTTCTCATTACAACAGGCTATATTTCAAGTTTGTAGTCCTAAAACTGACTGAGATATACTTAAAAAACCTTTAACACTTCTATATTTTTTTTTCTAATTTTTATTTTTTTTTATTTTGGTCTTTTTTAACTCTACTACAAAAATACCCCTATAGGCGTTTTTTGTGTAACATAAAATCGTGCTACCCATATTTTTAATAACCTGAAATTAATTGGTTTTCAATTAATTAAACAAACTATTAATTAATTTTACACAAGGCAAATATTTACTCCTTTTGTAACCTCTTTAATTTATACAAAGCACGTTACCTAAATTATACAATCTTGCATATCTTGTGTAACACGTAACTTGTGTAACACATGATATAAATAGCACATAACTTGTATAATATATAATTGCCTAGTTGGTATTAAGTTACACAAAACAACTTATACCTTTTTGTGAAGCTCTTTTCAATCTCTGCTCTATTATCCTATTTATTAAATTTATCCTCTGCTCAAATAATCTTAAATACATATTATTTTGCTCTATTTATTTAAGTTTGATAAATATACTACTTTGTTTTTATATTTACAAAATCCACCTTAAATTCAATACTCTCTTTATAATTAAAATTTCTTAAATTTATTTTACTTTATTTGGTTTCTTTATCACTTTATACTCTATATACCTTTTATTGCAAAACTTATTTCAAATGCCAACATTAACTCAACAAGACCCAGATACCACTGATCTTGACTACTTTTATACTCATTATGCACAAAGCTTTGGTATTGCTCTATTTGAAGATGAACAAAAAAATAACTTAAAAGCAATTCCTCCAAACCAGGAACCAACTACTTGTCACACTAGAACTACTAGAACTAATAAAGCAACGCACTTCTTTCGCGCTCCTTCAACAACATCAGTAGTTACACGTCTATGCTGCAAATATCACACAAAATTCATTTCAGTCCAAAACAATATCTATCAACCTCATAAAGAATTTACTCAAATTGCAATGGGGAAAAAACAAAATAGCAAAACTGTTGAACTTTATTAACCAAATTTCTCAAACTTCTGACAATATTCCACCTTTACCTACACCTCAACTATGCCAACACACATGTCCTAAATGTTCTAAATCAATTACCCGTAGTATTTATAACAATAAACACCATTCAACTGAAAGCTATGTTCTTGTTGACAAAAAGTTTATCATACAAATTGTGCTACTTTATTGCCAGCACCCTCTTCTTTCTTCTCAACCACTTCTTCTTTAAATATCTCATCTACTATTTCTCATCCTGAAGATTCTAGAAAAAACTTGACTCCGCTTTTTCAAAATTTACAAAATACTTCACAACCATTCCAAGGAGATCTCCAAACACAACCTTCAATTCAACAATCCATACTACTTCTTTAGCTATATTAACATCTACTTCTTCAACTCAATCTACTGCTCTTCCTACCCAATCTTCAGCAAAGCCACTCTCTAATATTAATACAAATAAAACTTTTCAAACTTCTCAAACCCAACCATCTGTCAAACACACTTATTCTAGTAAATTAAA
Source organism: Gigaspora rosea (assembly GCA_003550325.1). Classification (NCBI taxonomy): domain Eukaryota; kingdom Fungi; phylum Glomeromycota; class Glomeromycetes; order Diversisporales; family Gigasporaceae; genus Gigaspora; species Gigaspora rosea. The sequence continues at coordinate 63,750 of QKWP01000380.1, read as the reverse complement.
ATCTTCATCTAATCCTCTCTTTTTAACTCTTGGTCCACTTACTTCAACTGAAAATTCACAAAACTTTTCAATGGATATAGATAATATCTCTAGTAATCCCACTAACACTATTTTCCAGCAACAACAACAGCAACAGCAACAAAAACAACAACAATCTCTTAATAAAGAACAGCAAATACCTTCTAATAAAAATTCAACTTCTAGCAATACTCCCAATACCCATGCCAAATCTAACCCAACTTTTGATTGGCTTGCAAACTTCCCAATTACTGAAGAAATAGAATCCAATAACAAGCTTCAAACAAATACATCCTCTTTATTATACAACTTCCTTAAATCACATCTTCACAATTTCTATCCTGGAAGTATTATTAAAAAAGGAACAAAAAATAGCAAACCTCTCAAAGCAAGTTTTTACTATATCATTAGAACAATGGCAGGAGAAAGCCCTGATTTTTTCACTAGCTTTATTTACTAAAAAAACCCAACTATAAATGAAAAAACCAAAATACCATTTGAAATTCATGAAAAGATTCTTAAACTTCTAATTCACAAATTCACAACTATTCTTTTTACTAAACTTAACTATGCTGAGATATTTGCATCTGCAGCTACAATTCCACCTTATAAGCCAGAAAATAGACTTCAATTCTGCCTGAACTTAGCACGTATACATCTTTATTTATCTGAGAACTATCAAGTAATTAACTATAACAAATTTGCAGAAGATTTAAATCTTCAGCCTAAAACATACAATCTTTATCCATATACAGTTTCTACAGATAAAACAGAAAGCTACCTTACAATTAAGCATGACAACAAATTTAATATTAACCTTCTTTTTATCATTCCTAAATCTTTATTTCTTAAAAATTTCTCCATTCCTTCACTCAACAACTTCCTTGATTATTTTAAAGAATGGTTCAAACAATTTTTCCCTATTTACAATCATCAATTTACTAATTTACTAGATAAAGAACAAACCTTCAATACCCTTAAAAAGGAAATAAGGAAAAAATTTATTTCTCAACTTAGAAATCTTCTACCTATTAAATTTATCTTCTGTGAACCATATAGTTTTCAAAAAAGGTGTAATGAATGCTTTCGCTCTATCAATTATCATATCCTTATCTGCAAACACACAGACTGCACATTTATAAATAAAAATCACCAACATGATACATCTAAACTATTCAAGCACATACTCGATAACTCATTTGAATCCTTTCCAAAAAAAACTTTTAATATAGAAGACCTTCATATTGATGAATCAATATTTCATACAAATAGTGAACACAAAGCTACATTTGACAAGCCTTTTCCAACGAAACTTCTTGATAAACTTGCAGATAAAGCTGAAGCACTTTATTGTGCAAACAATTTAGCAGAAACAAGAGAAGCTTGTCGAAATGCCTTCTTCTATAAATATTTAATATCATATTAGCAAGTTGCTGAGAATCAGCCATTGATAAAGTTACCAATAAAATTATTGATACAGACTTCCTAGCATGAATAATTACCTACTTTAATCTAATTAAAGATAAGCAACCATCCTTTTTACAAATAGTCAAATTTTATAAAACAAATGCATATCCTGAGCCTGAAAAACTTCTGATTACAAAATTTAATACCAACTTTCAAATCCCATTTTTAATTGAAAAATCTCTCTTTTTGAGAGAAACTCCTTTTTAGTAATACTGTCTTCTACAAACCCCTTAGATGCAGCCACCACTTCACTAAAAGATACATCCTTAGTAGTTAGTGAAGAAAATGATGTAAGAAGGCAAGTGGTAAAGCCTATTTACCTGGAAGATTTAGATAATGACAGTTTTCTAACATTTAATCAGAGGACCTCTGAATCTTGCAGAGCTGTGCAAGCTGGGCATACGGTGAGCGCCGTAGAAGACAATACACCCAATATCTCAGAACCCATATTATCATCTCCCTCTGAGATATTACTCCCTAACATTAACAACAATTTAATACCAACTTATTCTAATGATGAACTGCTACCAGATGAAACTGACACTACTATTACTGATTCTAATACAACTTCTTTGGCAGAGGAATCTTCTACAAACCTAAACTCAGATATTTCTAGAACATACGATCCACAAGTATGCTATAACAAATTCCTTTATTATCACAGATTACAAACCCTTCCCTCACCACAAACTGTAGGTTCGTTTTTAGAATATATCCAAGAAAACTACCCTATGTACTGTTCCAATCAATATATTAGAATTTCAATAAAACCTCACCCACGAATTAGTTACTATTTCATGGAAGCACATATTTATTTGCCATATAAAGATTTTATACTAGGCCACTTCTTCTCACCCTTTGATGATTTACATGTATTTTACAAACTCGAACTCAAATCATCTACTAGTTCTAATTTAAGCTCCAGTCATAATAACTATTTTCAATTACCAACTTTTATTGATAACTTCTTTTACCCCACACCTTCTACTACTCCACTACCTAGTAATAGCTCATTAATTACAAATACCAACTCTCCATCTACACTAGCTCCTTCTGAGTTCTATACAGAATCAGAAATAATAGAGGAATCAGTAAGGGCGCTGAAATATATTACGTAATATCATTTTATCAGGGGGTTACCCCCCTCCCCCCACGTCATATAAGATCATATATGAAAATATATATATAATATATTTTTTTCAGGTACCTCCCTAGGATATTACATAATATCTGTCACTGCCCTAATTACTAATAACCATATAGCAAACAATAACCATCCAATAACTACTAACAACTATATATCAAACAACAACCATACTCTACAACTTAGTATTGCTATCCACAATGTCCAGAGTTACAAAACAATTACCAAGCAGCAACTTCGGGAGGAATACTGTTTATAGCATAACTTACACATTACTGGTATTACAGAGACCAAAATCTTATCCAACAAATCTAACAAATTTTTTAACACAAATCACTTCACTTATTACTAGTCTAGCTTAGACAACTCTGCAGAGGGCACTACAATTATGCTACACAACTCTATCAAATCTCATGTTTATAAAATACTAAGCTTCCTGGAGGTGCTATTGCTATTGATCTCTATTTTAAACATGACTTTAAATTTAGAATTATCTCTATATACCTCTCATCCACAAATTAAATCTACAGAAATAATACTCAACAGGCTACAATTCAATGGATTCAACAAGCTTTATCATCCAATATTCATCCCATTATCCTAGGAGACTTTAATGCATCATCTACTTTCTCAACATCTAATATAGCCAAAACTCAAATCTTTTCTTTCCTTCACAACAATAAGATGTATGACCTTGCTGATCATACCAGTAACTTGGAACACACTTGGACAAGTAGTCAATACTCTAGCAGAATTGACTATATTTGGGCTCATGATTCAATAATTCCTTTTCTAACAAAATTTTCAACTCATAGTTCAATTACATCTACTAATAGCGATCATTTAATTTTGCTTCCTTAATAGGTTTTTCCTTTTGCTCTATCTAACAAACTTCAATACAAAACTAGAAGCAAACGCAGAGTCTTTAACTACAAAGCAATGACCAAGGAAACTTGGTAAGAATTTTTAAATCAAATTAATTACAATCTTAGTACCTATAATATACCCTCTACCTCCCATACTGATAGCTCTTTAGAAAAGTTATGCCATCAAATCCAAACTAGTATTATTCAGGCAGCAGTTCAAATCATCCCTAACAAAAAATTCATAGTCGGCAACTTTTATCACACATTTACACCCAGGGCAACAGAGTTCATAATGATCTTAAAACAATTGGCAGTATCATATATCAAACTAAAAACCTTATGCATAATAACATGCCTATTCCATCTGATCTTAATAACAAAATTCAATATATTAACCAAAAACACAATTTTCAAATTAATCTCCCACCCTCTAACAAACAATATTTAGCACAATGGATCTTAGATACAAAGCAGATCTGGAAAACTTTATATAATGCTCGCAATCTTGAAAATGCAAAATTTCTAAGAGAACACATCAATACTGCTATCTCTAACAGATGTGATAGACTTCTTACCAACCCTACCAAAATGATCAATAGTATTCTCAACTGCCATACAGATCCTGTTTATTTTGATAATATCAAAACAAACAATTTTTTAATTACAGACCCTATACAAATTAAGAGCCATATACAACAACACTTTCAGCAATGGGCTTCATACAGGCCTTACAACCAAGAAATTTTCAATCAGCAATGGTATAATGACTACTTACTACTACAATCTGTTAACTCTTAATGGTACTTCACTGTACTTTATCCTATAACATTAGAAGAAATAACATGTATCATTAATCAACTACCTAACAATAATGCATGTGTACTATCTGGAATTAGCTATTAAATGTTAAAACATATTGTTCCTAATGCACTATTAGCTATTACTACTCTTTTTAACAAATGCTTATCTACTGGACATATTCCCAAACAATGGAAAGATGGTCGCATTTTTTCAATTTCAAAAAACAAACATTTGATAGCAACCTACACAATATTCGATCTATTAGCCTCATTGAACATATTAAAAAAGTTTATACTAAAATTCTTACCAATCGTCTCAATAGCATATTTACAAAACACAAAATTTTAAATCCTCATAACTATATTGCTTTACCTGACAATATTACTAACATTCCTATTCATATACTTAATAACATTATTGAGGATGCTACATGCAACAAACGGAAAATATAGATACTATCACAAGATATGAGCAAAGCTTATGATTCTGTAAACTTAGACCTTTTTACTAAAGCACTTTATAGAATCCAAATGCCATCTCAGCTTATTCAAATTCTTACTAATCTTCTCACTAATCGCTCTAACCAAGTCATAACAAACTTTGGACTTACACTACCTTACCCTGTACAAGATGGAATAGATCAAGGAGAAACAATTACCCCCTCTTTTGGCGCATCTATTATGATCTTCTTATTCACAAAATATCTACATCCTATTCAGGATATACAACCTCAACTACCTGAACATCTCATATACTACAACTTAACTTACATAAAATGCAAATTTTAGCATCAGTTTCAGCATATATGGATGATACCCTATGGCTTGCCAAATCTGTCCAACAACTGCAACAAATTTTACAAACAGCTGAATCCTTTTACACAATGGCACAAATACAAGTTAACCTGCAAAAATCTATACTCACATCTAATACTAAACATGTACTACAATTACCCTTTATGAACTCTACTATTTCTGCCCAGCCACCAAATGTGCCTTTTAAATTCTAGGATGCTGGTTCATAGCAAATCTTAAGTATAATATACAATCTAAATTAATCCTTCAAGAAATTTTTGACTTGGCCAAAATATTACAAACTAAACAAATTACGGACAAACAAACTGCTTATATTATTAATACTGTATTATTACCTATTTTAGAATATCCATTTACAATATAGTCCTTTCACAAACTACATGCAACAAATCTTGTCCAAATACTTAACAATTGCAAAACACAAAGCCAAACTCCCTAGAACAACACCTAATAGCACCATGCTTAACCATAATATATATAGCATCAAAAATATCTGGGATATTCAACTTTAGTATCATACTTCTAATTTTCTTACTAGACTTAATAACCAAGACCTTCTTGGTACAAGCACACATATTAGACTACAACAACTACAAAACAATCTTTGGTATACTATTAATATTCTTGCACACCCTAATCCAATAATTGATGGACCCAACAAATATACTACAACTTTTAAAAATCATACAACTATTAAGATATCTAAATCTTACAATTACCATCAATCCCAACCTTTCATTACTACATACTATTAACCACCCTTACAAACCATTAGAAGATATTCTTAATACACATTCACTTTATTCAATATTCAAACAACAATTGTGAAAAAAAAGAATTCTGTACATAGAACAACTAACTTCATCTGACAATTCTACACTCCTAGCTTGGCAACACAATTCACCAAGAGTAAATTATTTACCAACTAGTAAACAGCCAAAATGGTTTTCCATATTGGAAAATACTATTTTGGCTAATCATACTACTCGAACCATACAGTCAAACTTACAACTACCTTCAGTTAACTCTCTAGCTTTTAATACTGGCCATTATACTACTAAATCTAATACTTGGCTAATTACATATCTTTATAACAATATTATTATTGGCAAAGCCCGCAGATTTAACCCAGACTCTAATACTATTTCAATTACACACTGGCTACCAAACTTTGACCAGCAGTATATAGAACTATATCCTGCACTAGATATTACCTGTATATCATACTTGGGATGCAACTTTAATTCCTTTTGTATTCAAAATTATTGCACCTTTAATATTTCTGCTACTTTATCTTCCAAATTTCTAGGAAGAAAAAACTATACTTCATTCTCTAACAAACTGAACCTTTATACAAATTACCTTGATCTTTTATACTCAATTGCTCTTCGTAATCCAAGCTATATCCTATCACCACCAACTATTCCAATATATAATAATCCAATCTATGAAATATTTACTACAAACCAAGCCTCCAAGCTACTTTACCAACTTGCTTTAACTAACTCTACTCAATCTGAGTTTATATTCTAAACTGATGGATCAGTTAAAAATATTTCAACAGAGCAATGCACTATAGGCATTGGATGAACACAAATTGCTAATAACCAAACAATCAAAAATTTTACAGCCCAAATTCAATTTTGGCCATCATCATATAAAGCTGAACTAGTATCAATACTCACTGCTATTAGCACATGCCCACGGCACAGTACCATTCACATTTATACAGACTCACAATCAATTATTTCCAAATATTTTAAACTTACATCTAAACCACTATCTACTCACAAAATCTTTTTTTATAACTACTGGCCAATTTGGCACATACTTCTTAATCTTATCAAATCATATTCATATCAACTACATTTACACAAAGTAAGAGCACATAGTGATAATATATACAATAATATAGCTAATAACTTAGCACAACAACACTCATCAGCACCTGTCCTTTTACTTAACTACAACAATATCTACAATCCTTCATTTGCACTTTAATATAAACAATATTATATAGAACAACCTACTCGACGTACAATTAAAAATATCTGTAATGCTCATACAATTTCAATATGGTCATCTTAATACCGTATAGAAACCATTATACCAATATCACACCAAATTGATTGGAATACTACATGGCTTTTCCTAAACAATAATCATAAAAGATCATACAACTATACTAACTTTCAACTAAGCAATTCCAAAACATTTCGCATTAAAAACCTTCTTAATATTTTACCTACTCTGGCACATTTACACTTCCTCTACCCTACTACATTTAACAACAACTTATTTATTACCTGTATCAAACATGAACAAAATCACTATTGGTTAATTTGCCCCAATAACAACATATTGCTTTCTATTATTCAACAAGCAATAAAAAATACTTTCACACAACAAGTGTTAGATATCTCAGTTACAGCACTACATTATAACTTAATTCATCATTATTGTCTCTCTTTTATACAACCACAACTTCTATCTCTCCTTCAATTTATTTAATATTACAAGGTTTCATCCCTATACCAATTATTAATACTATTACTCAAACTAACACTTCTTACAAAATTGCAACACAACTTACTATTACTTTACTATCTAAAATATCACAAAATATACACAATCTATTATGGAAACCTTATTGTACCAAATTAGCAAACTGGAAAAAAACCAATAATATTTAACCACAATATACTACATACCATTCCACAAGTACTCAATTATCCTATACTCGTACCCCCTATACTTATAGTTGTATTTGTGGTATGCCTGATCAGCAACACAATGATATTGATAACAGGTGCCCTTCTGTTGGACTTGCAATCCGGAAAATTAAAATTTGGTTATATAACTGGATCAATTTTAGTACCCCTACAAACTCTATTTTACATATTCAAATCTAGGTGAGTTTTTAACCACTCTAGTAGATTTAGGTTGTAGATTAGCTAAGTAGTATTACTATTTACAGTCTGAGTCTTGATCCTTGTAAATATAATTTGTAATTCATAAAACCCCTAGAGGTTTTATTCTCAAATTATTAATAAAGACAGAGGCAAAACCTCACCTTAACACCAAAAAAAAAAATAAATAAAATTAAAATTATAGGCGATAATGAGAAGCCTGTCAACGAAGTGACAGGGCGATCATTATTGCAAGATCAGATGACTTTATTAGATTACATGTTCAATTTGTTGAATTAGCCTTTTATAGATTTTTGATAGTTATTGTTGTGGTCATATAGCATCTTGTTTGATGCAAATATTTTATAGTGTATATTGAAATTGCATATGATTGTTGAAATCAGATTACATACTATGGATAAACGAAAAAGGAAAGATATATAAGAGTGTTTTGTTAGTTAAGGAAGATATCTTTCTTTTCGCTATCGCTCGCCTTGTAGTGAAGGCTAGCTCTATCATCCCACTCTTTCTACCCTTTGGACAATGGTTATAAGGTAGTGTGATGACATCACATTAGAGATTAGGTTATATAACTATAATGACAATGCAAAACCTCTTCTTTCAATAATTAAATATCATAGCTGCAATAGCAATGCAAGAACCTCATATTGTGATTAGGTTTTATAGCTGCAACAACAGTGCAAAAATCTTATATTTAGTAGTTAGATCCTATGGTTGTAATTAGCAGTACAAAGATTATTGATAATTAGGGCTTTATGATTATGACAATAGAGTAAGCGTGATCAGGCTTTATGACTATATTAATAGTACAAGGGCCCCTATTATGATTAGCTTTGTGGCTAGGCTCCACGGCTACAATAGTAGTGCAAGGACCTCTTTAGGCTCTATGGCTATAGTAGTAGGACAGGGCTCATGTTGTGATTTGCTCCGTGGTTGTATGGCAGTGCAAAGATCACATGTTTTATTAGACTCTGTGACTGTGATAGCAATACAAGGACCTCATATAGTAATTAGGCAAGAGTTCATGGTTTGGTTAGGCTCCGCGGCTGTGATAGCAGCACAAGGTTCTCATATTGTAAATAGGCTCTGCGGCTATAGTAGTAGTGCAAAAACCTTATGTTGATTAGGCACCACATGTACAATATTAGTGCAAGGGCCTCATGTTATAATTAGACTTCAAGATTGGAATAGCATACAAGGACCTCTAGTTTTTTATTAGGCTCTGAGGCTGCAATAGCAGTGCAAGGACCTTATGTTAGGAAGGCTCCATGTCTATAGTAGTAGTGCAAGGACCTCATATTTGGATTAGGCTCTGCGGCTGCAATAGCAGTGCAAGGACCTATGGGTAAGTATTGCATTTACGCTATACTTAATGCAATTAATTTAACTGATTCTCTTTGCGGCTATGAGATCTTTTCTTGGCATTCTTAGAATGGAATAGTTGGTTTCTTAGTATAATTTGCATAAAAGCATATAGTTAATTGGTTTAAAATATTTAGGATCTAGTTATTCTACTATGTATTATAGAGCCGGTAAAATGATAGCAGACAAAATCCTCATATGTTTTTCCTCGTACTGTAAATAAAGTCATATGATTAAGCAATAATAATACTCTGTACAAGAAGAAAAAATCAGAGCGCCCATGGCGCCCCTGGTTTTTTCAATTAATCAATGCGGCTGAGTTGGTGTGCATTTAAATTACCACGATTTCTACCATAAATTTGTAAAAATTCACTTACGAAACCTGCCCACTATTCCAGTCTGTGTTTAAGGTTGAGTTAGCTTCATCGGAATTATTACGAGTTACGGTAAACAATTCTGTTACAAAACTTCGCCCATTATTTCAGTATGTTACTATGGTTGTGCCGATTTGCAATTGAATTATTGTTAGTTTTATTGAAAAACGATTCGTTACAGAACTTATTATTGCTCTTTTTAATTTGATCAGTTTGCAAGCTCCGTGAGTCCCATGATTACGATACATATAATGTTACATTTTTCAGATCCTATTTACTATTTTAAATATAATAAATGGATTATGAAAATATAACGAATTTAGGTAATTGCTTGTATTGTAATTGTAGAACTTACAAAGCTCGTAAAAAACAATCATATAGTGATTAAATTAAACTAAATCGAAAAGAACGATAATGCAGTATACAATGTTTAAAGTTGTTTTGCATTGCAATTACCATGATTTTCATCAAGAGTTACGGCAAACCATTCTTTTTTGAAATTATTTGCTATTCCGGTGACTACTGTATGTAATTTAAAGTTGTGTAAGTTTTGTTTCGCATAGAATTTTCACGATTTCTAATGAGTTACATAAGAAAATTTTAAATACTTGCCTGCTATTCTGGCGACCACAATGTGGTCGAGTTAGTTGTATTTTGATTTTTGTGAGGCTAAATTTGAATTAGTCGAAGTTTTTAGCTTGCATTGGTGAGCTACCGTAAAACTATTCTGTTAATGAAAGTTAGCTTGTATTAGAATTATTGTGAATTACTATAAAAAATTCTGTTACAAACCTATTCAATGCACAATAGATATTTAATGTTGGGTCTGTATTATGAATTACTGTAAGGTTTTGTTAGTTTGCGTTGAAAATTATTATGATTCTACCATGAGATACTGTAAAAATTCAGTTTACCTTACTATTTTGGCAATACACAGCATGCAACTTACAAACACATGTTATTAAGGTTATCTACATATTAGTTAATCTAACATCCATAAAATATGCATAATAGATGAAAATTGAATTTTAAAATCATAGATGTTAATCAAGTGTGAATAAAAATATCTGATCATTCCTGTATTCTTGATTTTCGCATTTAAATTTTTACACTTTTTTTTTTGATTATTAATTCATCGATTACAAATTATGATGACATAAATCATGCATAATTACAGTTACCGATGATCATAATCCTTATAAAGTTAGTTGGTTTAAATTTTATGAGTTTATGCACATATATGCAAGATTGTCCAATCAGATAGTTTAAAGGGGACATTTGCATACAGCATCATTTTATAATTTTAGAATATAGCAAGTGCTAGCATGTGCTTTATTAAATATAGTGCTAAATATTGCATAGTGAATTAATAATGCACATGCTGGCTCTTAAGTACGTACATATATACAAAACCCATTCACGCAAGTTGACATGCGTGAGAATTTTTTTAAAAACTAACACCCAATAATAAGCTACCTCTGCTAATGGGCATAAATCTTCAAAAACTTGTATAACCCGAAAATAAGCTACTTCCAATTTTTTGGACTTAAAATTGTCCAAAAAAAGGTTGCTTATTTTCAGGAATCTACGGTAATGCTATTAAACAATAGGCAAATAAAATATAATTTAAAGTAATCTAATTGGTTAATTTCAGAAATTATGATCTAGCCAATACAGTGCAGAATAGCAAGAGACATCTGACCTATATTATAAAGTGCCAATTTTAGTACTTATATAATAGTTTTTTATTGGCTAATTTTGATGCAATTGATTCTAATTGGTTAAATAAAACTATTTTTTTGATTTTTTATATTAAATACCAATTTTTTAACTCATTATAAACTTTAACTCTTTATAAATTACTTAAAATAAAAAATAAGAAAAAATCCTCTGACAGAAATTTAGTTTAGCTAAAAATTTATCAATTTGTCAAAGGGTTTTTGATTTAGTTTTTTTTAAAAGAGTTATAACAATTTAAAGTCTTTACTAATAACGAGTTGATGTCTCTTGCTGTCCTGCACTTTATAAATATTAAATTAGACTGATGGACCAATAGACAAGTTAATTTATGAATAAACATATTGTCTAATTAAATTTGTATTAACTAGACATTGTCTATTCTTAACCAAATTGAATAGATATTAGACAATTAGACCATTAGGAAATTAGACAATTAGGTAATAAGACAAATGAATTTTTGATTAGAATATGTCTATTCACAACCAGTATTTAAAATTTAATGTTTTTATAGTTCTCAATGAACATTTGAATTTTTTTAAGAACTTAATATTTAGAAAAGGTTCTCTTATTTGAGAACATTTTATTCTTTTGAAATGTTCTCAAAGAGAACATTTATAAAATTTTTATATTCTAGATTTATTAATAAGAACAATAAATTTTAAAATCTTCAATTTAATAATGTAAATATCATGACAAATTCTGAATAAATAAGTATACATACATGTCAAATGATATATTTATACTAAGTGAGTAAATAGTTAAATAACAAAGTAATTTGATTCTAATTTATTACATTAACCAATAGTAGCATTAGTAAAATATTATAAAACTCTTGTTTTATTATATGCAATATGAAAAGTACTTGAAGTTTTAACAAAATTATTAGAAATTAAATTGTATAATATATTGTGTTATATAGAAAAAAAATATGAAAAATCATATGCAAACTTTAAAAAATTATTAATAAATAAGCATGAACTTAGTATGTGAATTGTAAATATAGAATATAACCATTTTTTAAAAATTAATGTTCAATATATTTAATATATAATGAATACTAAAAAGTTTTTGAGAGCAATAAAATTTAAATTATGCTCTTTTGAGAATATAACTTTAGATTTGAATTTTAAACACTGTTTACAACTGTGACATAGCATTCTATTTGTATCTAAGAGAAAATATTAAATAATTGTCTAACTATTAAATTCTTTTTCTTTATAAATAATATAATTAATATTATCTTTTCATACAATTCTTCTTAATGCATTACATTAACATTATATAAGTTATGGAAGATATGCATATGCATATAGTACTACCTTCATAGCTCATATTATTTATAATACTATTTAATATAAATTATGGATGCCCATAGCATAACTATTTTGACAAAAAAGATCAGACAAAATTGAATACTCTTAATAATGGCATATTTTAATTGGCTATTTACTTACTGCAGCATAAAAAAATTTTGGATATTGCAATTTTCTGACATAGCCAGATATGAAAACCAGTAAATTTTATTTGTATCCCTTATATAACCATTTTAAATATAGCATATTAATAAATTTGCTAAAGAAATTTGTAAATGTAAAGCTTGTTTAATAATTAATTCACAAGGTCGAATACTAAGTAAACAAATTAAATATCAATATACAAAAGCTAGCAAATGTGAATATGTTGTGCATTAGATTAAAACTTGCATCAGATTGAATTTGATACACGTCAGATAACCATCAGTTGACCAGCAATAAATGATCAGCAACAACTGGTCTAAACTAACTTTTAACTTTACTATAATTTACTCCAACCCTAATCTAATTTAGGCTGGGTCTAATCTGATACAAGAATTAATCTGATGCACGAAATATATGTGTGATTTCAATAGAAACAGACAGCCCATTTTTACAATTTTTTAAAAATGAGTTTTTATTAGATTCATATAAATTTTGACATGATTGACATTTTTCAATTATAAATGAAAGTCGATTTGTATAATAAAAAATCAAGATAATGTAAAAGAAAAATTATACAAGGCTGCATAGGATCAACACATCACAAGATTACCCAATAGTTACCTGTTTACCTTTAACTAATAAAAATCGTGAAATTTGATTAACCTGGATCAGTCTGAAAATCAAAACAAATGATTAAACTCAATTATCTCAAAATAAAATCTATGTAAAAATGGGCATTTTCTATTGAAATCACCCCATATGATGAAAATGGAGTTATTATTAAGAAAATATTTTAAAAAACAAAGAATCAACAAGTCAAATTGCCATTATAAAGAATTAAAAATTTAGAACAAGAACAAGAATTAGAATCTTATAACAATTCAGAATTAGAACTATTAAATAAATTTGAACAATATAAAGAATTAGAATTACAACAAAACGAAAAATATGAAATATTAAATAATAATTTGGAAAATAACAAATAAATAATATTAATTCAAGATATTAATGGTAAATAATTTATATTTTTTTATTTATAAAATATGCTTATAGCACTTTAGTTATATAAATTTAAATAAAGTTTATTATTATATATTAATTGGTTATATTATTTATTTAGAATCAACAAATATAATCAATGCATTAAAATTATTACATTTAAAATCAAAAATCCTCATATTTCTGATAAAAATTTTGTAGAAATATTAGAAATTTTTAATTGTCAAGGTCCTACATTATATTCAACCAAAAACATTCTTCAAAAATAGGCAATATTAATATACAATATGTAGATATGTGTATTAATTCATATATAGCTTATAAGCTAAATATACAAAAGCAATGCAATGCCCAATATGCTTTACTACTCAACTTAAAGAAAACAATATTGCACAAAAATCAGCTGCTTACCATCCATTAATTCTACAATTAAAACTTTAATACAGTCTGACCTCTCTATAGTCACACCCCATATAGTCACACCTCTATATAAGCACCCAATATTGTGCAACGGACTTAAAATATAGTAAAAAACCTCATTATAGTCACATATCACTTATAATCACTATCACCAAAAAATTTTGATTTTTTTTATCCATTTTATTAATAAAAAACCTCGTTATAGTCACCAATTATTACTAAATATAGATTATAAAATCTGATTGGCCAATATTTATATTCATGTTTATTTAAAATATTCTATTAAAAATTCTTAGAGGTTTGACAGCAAATAACTTTTGATGCAGTGTCCCGATTTGGATGAAACAACTACCAAAATGTTCGTCTCTATGTGACGATTCTAATGAGCACTAGATCGTTAAGGATTTGTATCACTTTACATGTTTAAAAATTGATTAAATTTAAACATCTGAGTAAAAAATCTTTAAAGATCTTAGCATTTTGTAATTAGATTTGGATGATTGTGGACTCTTTAGAATCATTTCATTGAGCCAAACACTCTGGTAATTGTTTTATCCAAATTGGGCCACTGGTTCAAGAGTTATCACTATCAAACGGTTTAAATTTTTTAATACACAAATACATTACTTATTGGCTTTTGGTCACGTGACTATAACAAGGTATTTTATTTATAGTCACACCTCTATACAATCACCAAAAGAGGCGTGACGGACTTGGTGATTATAGAGAGGTCAGACTGTATGCTAATTCTGAAAGATCAAGAACTTTTAGATATTATTCAAACATATATTTAATTCAAATATATCAAGATATTTTTGATAGATATTTATATAAGAGGCTATTACATAATAAAATAATTAAATATAAATGAGATTTAGTACTTTTAGCATGCTTAGATGGATATCAAATTTTTTAACAACATCATGATAATAATTGGGTAATTATGTTTATTAATAATAATATTCTACAAGAAGATAGAGTTAAGCAAAAAAAATCTTTTAATAGCAGCAATAATACTTGGTCCTAATAGTCCAAATAACTTTAATAGTTTTATGCAACCTATTATTAATGAGCTAAAAATACTTGAAGTTATTTTATTTTATATATTAAATTAAATTAATTTAATTTATAAAATATTAACTTTAATTTAATTTATAAAATTTTAACTTAATTTAGAAGGTATACTTTGTTGGAATGGTTAGAAAAAAGAAACTTTTATATTACATAATTCCAATTTGTATACCAGCAATTAGAAATTAACATACATAACAGGACATGATAGATATATAGGCTGTAAATTTTGCAATTTAAGAGGAATATTAGATTTGAAATCAGGAGTTAATCACATATATTATTCTTTAAATTATCCAACAACCAATAGTAAAAACTTATATGATATAGAAAACCTTCTATTACAAAGCCACAAATTATATTTGAACAAAGTATCAATATGAAAGCTGCATAGATAAAAAAAGAAACAAAAAGAAACTGGTATATTAAACAATAACTTTAAAATAATTATTTAAAATTTGAATATATTACTATTATAATATTTAATATTTAATATTTTACTAATAAACAAAGTTTAAATTACAAAATATTTAATATTATAAAAATAATATTCTCAAATTCTAAAAAATTATTTAAAATTGTTGTTTTAAATTTTTAAATTTTAAATTGATAAAATTTTTAATTTGCATTATAGGTGTAACAGGAGAAACTATTCTTTTTGAATTTAAAGCTATACAATTTCCTGCTTCTTTTCTGTTAGATATAATGCATCATATATTTGAAAGTGCTGCAATGCAAATATATAAGCACTGGTCATGAACTTTTTATACAGACAAGTCTTTAAATAATTCTGAAAGCAATCCACAAGATTTACCTAAATATAAATAAAAATCAATGGCATCTGAGTTTAGATGGTCTCCACTAAATATTACTCAATATTCTAATGCATTAAAGCTGAGGATTGGGTGAATTGGACTTGTTTACAGTATATTCATTACCATTATTCAGCATTTTCACAGTAAAAAGTATTTTTTTTAAACTTAATTTTAATAAATAAAATATAATTAAAAATCAACTTTTTATTATTATAGTTTTGTAGATAATTGGTATTTGTTTATAGAAACTGCTCAAATTGCTTGAAGAATTAGATCATTTAGATAAAAATTTTTAAACTTTTTTTAAAACATATACTAGATATACATTTGTATAATATTTATAATTTATCTAAATAATATTTTAACATATGGGTGAATCTATTTATAACTGTAGTTACAGTTCCGAGCCAATCAAATTGCTAGATTATATATGACAAAAAAATTCAAAAAATTACAAATCACAATAACTTCAAATTGTATCTATGAAACCATAGTTTTTCTAGCTAAAAGTGCTTTTTAAGGTATTTTATTATATAATAAACCTTCTTCTAACTCTAAATCTAACTATAACCCTAATCTGGTTACTGTTACCACCGGTGACAAGCACTTTTTTCTTAAAATATATGATTATTTAGAGTATATGCCAGAAATGACATAAAACGGTTATCATCTTTTCGGATTACATTCCATTATCTGCTTCATATATAAACTTGTATTAAAAACTGTGGATCATGTTGGGTATACTGGCAATATCCAATGTGTGGGATGTTACAACCTATGGTCTGATCTAATTTCAACTCATATAAAAATTTAATGAGTAATATTTTGTTGCAAGATCGGCTTTTATCGTCTTCACTTTATTTTAGATTTACATAAACAAATTTTACCTTTACAAACTATCTAAACAATATAGTTTCCATCAAGTAATTTGGATTAAAGATGGTGGAGAAAAACTTTGGGCACCAAGTTTAGATTATACATAAATAATAGAGCTAATTTAGAAAGACCAATTTTAGAAGTAAGTTTATTTTATTATAAAATATTTTTTATTATAAAATATTAATTATATATAGTACTAATATACTATATTATACAAGTTAAATGATTGGGGTGTAAAATATGCCAAACTTCATACAAAAGAAGTTATATGATTGGTTCTTTAATGTTTAAAGTAGCAGCTAATGCTCATGATAATTCATGTGTAATGGTAAGCCAATTTTGTTATATGTATGTTATAGATTTATTTATATATTTATATATTAATTGATATATTATTTTTTATAAGTATGAGCTTGAGGTCAATGTTTCTAAGCCAAAACATATAAAAAAATATGAATTACAACAATTTTTTTTTTTTAAAAGTTAAGGTGAGACCTTGCTTTTATCTTTATTAAATTTAATAGAAACTTTTTACAATACTGAAAGAAATTTCATTTTTTTTAAATCTAATGCTAAGAATAAAAACTCAGACATATATCTAAGTAAATCTAAATACTTATTTGCGGCCTAAACCTACCAGAGTAGCCAAGGCTCACCTAGATTTGTGTATATGTAAGAATATTAGATGAAGGTATAGAAAATTTGATCTATTTATACAACCAAGTTTCAATTTTTTGTAGTGAAATGTCAGAAATATGATTATGACTATCTTGTATATTTTTTGAAAGATTGAGTATAGAAAATGTATTAGAGAGAGAAGGTGAAGCTTGAGAGTATATTGCTTGATTTTGAGATCTAGAAATACAGTATGGAATCCAAATACTTGTATAAATTTGCTAATTGATATGAAGTAAGAGTGAAACAGTAAGAGAGATTACAACAATTTTTTGGTTGTGTACATTTTATTTTTATTATGTATTCGGTAGAAAATACCAGCTACTTGCATATACAGTATTCATAATGCTAAGAATGTATGAAAAGGACTATATAACTTACATAGTTTTGAATTCAGTGATTATGAGTTTGTAGATGTATCAATGATACAAAGATGTATAGGATTTTTAAAAGTTGGAAAATGCTTTTATGTTATAGATAAGAAAAATTAGACAAACTGTTTTAAATCTAAGCATTTTTTTTCAAATAGAATCAACAGAATATTGGTACCAATACTTGCAATTATAGCTATAATAGAATACGCAAATATTTTAGACAAAATTCATATAATATAGAACAAATTCAAATAAATTAGCTTTTAAATAGACTAATCTATGAAAGCATCATATAATTATTATAGTCATACAAATTATGTTCGTAATATTTATTTTCTTATGCTCAAGTTCTAAACATGATCACACAAGAAATTTAACCATTGCAAATAGCTGAATAAATTTAGATTTATTAATATCGATATAGCTTACAAGACAGTACATTTAGAAGAGCTTGTCCTACTTTACATACTGAATATTACCCCAAACATACACATACCATCCCTGTTCAACATGCCTATACATGCTGTGAACGTACAATCATGTGTTACTCTAGAGTGTACCATACCATACAATGAACCTATACATACCACGAACCCGAACCATTACAGACATTATCGAAACTACCTGTACCACACTCTGGGCCACTTTTCTTATAGGGATACTATTTAACTATTAAATCAAATACGCGTGAAATTGAAGATGCGTTAGTTTTAATTTCATGCAAGATAATCTGTATTTAGCAACCCAGGTTTGCTTCAGATCACTCCATATATGGAGTAACCTGGGTTTTAAGTAATACTTTGCTCCGGTTATTATATAATTCTTGAGATCTCAACTCACTCTATCTTTAAACTGGCGTATAACCTGAGTTGCTTTGGAGTATGTTACTCCAATAACAACCTTAATGGTACATATTATACCCGTGATAAATGATGCTACAAATATATATTTCATATTTATCGGTAGTATGAAAGGTTCATACTAGAAACAGAAGATCTCACATAGTGCATCGTTATATTGCAAATTAAATGTCGCATCTTATTTAAATGCAATGGAAGGTGAGACTATGCAAATCAAAACAAGGTATTTTTGAGTGCGTGCAAAAGGTTTTTTTAAATGGTGTGATATTTATAGAGTTTATATTTATTTATACCAGGAACAAAGTGATATATAGTGTTCAGACCCAGGTGATACTCACCTGGGTCACCCGCGGGTGGGCGGGTGACCCAGGTAGAATTATGGCCCACCCGAGTAGTCAACCCATGGGTCACCCATGTGTTACCTATATGGGTGACCTATATGAGTTGGTTATAAACTATATAATAGTGTTCTGCCCCAGTATGAAAATCCCACAGGTGAATACTAGGTAGTAGAAAAACTCCACCACGGGTCATCTGCGGGTATTAACACGGGTTATCCGAGTAATAAAAAAATTTTATAGTTGAAAAAGTAAAAATTGCGATAAAATCGCATAACATGGCTTTTTTTTTTTAGAATTAGACTATAAATTTTTTTATTACTCGGGTGACCCGTGTTACTACCCGCGGGTGACCCATGTTACCACCCGCGGGTGACTCATGGTGGAATTTCTTCTACTACCTAGTGTTCACCCGGTTCACCTGGGTGACCCAGGTTGGGATTTTTATGACGGGTCTGAACAATAGTGATATATATCATGAAGTGTATGATTTATAAGCATTTTAGTGATGCAAAATCCCATAATTGATTGGACAATGTATTAAACGTAATGAAATTTGAAATTCTGCATCTCTTAGTACTACATTTATTTATCGTATGAGAATTATTTAACCTTAACAGTTTTCTTTCGAATAAAGTACATGATAAAAAAAGCCTTCTTATTATTGTCTTTCAGAAATATACTGTGATCATTTTTTTTATTATGTACTAGAATTTAAAATATGCAAAGCAGATTTACTACCTCGCAACGCAGACTTCACCCTAATGCGAAAATAATAGCAGATTTAATATAATTATCGAAATTACAGTAAATTTTGGTAATAAAATTACAATTTGATAATACAATTTTTGGCCAGTATATCGTTTCAATATACAGGCGAAATTTTATTATTGAAAATAATAATCCTGCTAATTTTGCAAATCAGCTATAAATATTTGAATTCGATACAAAATATAACTATCTATTCTCGGAGTTATTCAATATTACTAAATTAGACTTTTCGTATAAATGCGAAATAACTTCTAAAAGTGGTCTGAATTTTGATCAAATTAAGCTTAATCCTGGTTATTATTCGGATAATGCCCTCTATAAAAAAAGTGGTCCGGGGTGTGGTGCGGGTTGATGCCAGGAATGCACACGGTCGGATGATATATATAGGTGCGTCGCACTGAATGGCATGATAAACAGTGATACAGAAATTACGACGGAAGTAGCACATTATGTCACGTTATACGTAATAGCACCTTCATTTCATGGAATAATATGTGTCAATGGTGGTACATGTTGGTTCATTTCATGAAGAGCAAAATGTCTATATATGATTTTTTTAAAAAAATTGTGATATCTCATAATTTCGCTAATGAAATTGTTCTGGGTTACAAAATTTTGATACATGTGTAATTAGTTTGTTCATATTATATTGATTGTTGATATAAATTTATGTAATCAAAACCCGTGCTATTTGGACTAGTAAAGTGTTGCAAAACCTGAGTCATTAACAGTCCAATTAGTATGGGTATATGGTCACCACAGGCCAAAAATTTATGCCAATCCAAGTCTCTTATATACAAAATCCTGGTTTACCTGTGCCATTCTGCCGCTAACCTTACATTTTACTTATAGAGCCCTAGTGTTATTTTTATTTATACAGTTTATCATCCATTTCTAGTTTAGCCACTGCGTCGCGTAGCTACTTATTGTAATTATAGTGTTGTCGTGGAAGATATTAGTTAATTGTTTGATTTATCTAGCTGTTTGTGGAACTATTACGTGTGTTTTAACATTCTTGCGAATTAATTATCAGCTTTTAATATATTAACTTTAATTGTAAGTTTTGTATAATTTTTTTATATTCAATTATTAATTCGAAATTATTTACATTAATGATTATTTATTGTTTATTAATTAATTAAATAACAAAAAAGGTCATATTCTTGTTAAGGGTAGAGTATATGTAGATCATTTTTTATTTTACTAATTATGACTCTACTATGTAAATCACTATGGATGAGTTACATAAAAATAAATACAACATTATAAAATATCACTAAACCTGTTTTTGAATACTTGTTTTATCAAAATATCAAAAAAACCTGTATTTATGCTAAAAATTTACTTACTAAGTTAATGAATTTTGCGGGTGATAAATAAATTTTGCAGGTAACAACGCGAAACTAGCCAATTACATCATGTGATTTATGAGTGATCTACAAGTAATCAACATAGGTAAACTCTACTCTTAATTAAAAATCAACTCTCAATATACTAACTTTAATCATAAATTTTGCATTATATGTTTTTCACATTTAATTTTTGATTATTTTTTATTATATCATATTTTTTTAATTCAGGTTTACTAACCAGTACATATATGAAAAGATTGTATTTATTTAGACTTAAAGATTAATATAGAAATGATCATCAAACCTCAGTTATCACTTTTGTTACAACCTTTCATTGTATCTTTGACGATCATAGATTATCATTTTATCAGACCTGTAAAAAATCTGACGCAGTAAAAGTGAAATTGACAAACCACTCAAAAGTAGGCGCAAAAGTCCAAGATGACAAGCTTGTAAAACATCGAAAAACCTAAAATAGTTGCAATTATGTTATATTTTACACATATTTTATTACAAAACGCGTGAGTTGGCACTTTGGCACATCACTTTAAACTTAGGGTCGGGTCTGATCGTTTGTGTAGTGCACATAAAGTATCATATACAAAATGACATATTTTCTATGTAACAATTCACCCCCACATTTAGGAAAAAGATAACATTGATCATAAATCAAAAGAGTCATCGATCGACTCATCTAATACAAACTGGTCACATCTATTAATAAGTTACAGGGAGGGGAATAAAGATCTTAAAGATAAGGTATAGTAATGAATAAACATTTATTAGCTAGTAGAACCTGCACTAAATAGAATGGATGTAAAGGCTTGGTGTTGAGTAAGCATTATATCGAAACAGGATATGCATTAAATTAGAGGTTGGTAAAGATATAGTGATAAGGTTTGGTTATTCCAGTGCAAACTGGATTTTTTATACCGATCAATACTTAAGATCTACCCGAATTTGGCACTGCCAATTTTGTTTATTACCCCAGTCTCCAGTGGTCCAGTATTCAATTAAACAAAAATAGCCACATGACGCAGTCACACTAAACCAGAAACGGATGATAAACTGTATAAATGCAAAATAATGTTTGAGACGTTGTTTGATGGCCAGTAAACTTAATTTATAAGGAAAGTCAATTTAGAAATATTGATGTAGATGAATTAGATACAGCTGACTTGGAAATTAGTAGGGCATATAATGAATTTTATAATCATTGACAATTATTTTTTGGCCGAAGCCAAATACCGGCTGAAAATTATAACATCAAAAACTACATTTTTATTACTGTAAATTTGAAATCTGCTACGATAATCGCATTTGAAATGTTCTATAAAGCGTATGGAAATTTGCTGATAATCATCACAAAATCTATGCTAAAAAATTTTCAGGTGCTGAATAACCCTTTCATTAGATGCCGGTGCTGAATAACCTACGGTGACAGTAGTGAAATCTCAGAAACAGGTTTTTACCTAACAGGTTTTTGCTTTTTTTGTCTATATCATATATGCATGTTGTGTTTGTGAACGATAAATGTTTTTTATAGAAAAAAAGTTCGTGTATATGACAATTCATAAAGTACTGTACATAGGTATAGTCGCAAGTGCAATAAAAGTGATAATAAAAATCTGAATAAGAGAATCTATATTACAATAATGATGGTGCGAATTAGCCTATGAGTAACCGAGTGGTACTTTGATCGTAACATTATGTACATATGTATTATGATATATATAATATATATATGATTAAACGCAATGAAACGTGAAATTCTAATCTCATATAGTACTATATTTATCTATTGTATGAGAATTGTTTAACCAAACATCACTTTAACAGGTTTTTCTCTCGATTAAAGTATCTTTTATTATTGTCTTTCGGAATTGCACTAACTAAATATGTTATTTTTTAATATGTTAAGCAGGCAAATTTGCCTGCAAATTTCAATTTTAATGTAATTGCCAAAAAATGGGGTAGGAGAGGCCCCCTAAGAGATATCTTATTTAATTTGGCTAGACTTGAGTAACATATTGGCAAAATGCCGATTGTATAATTATGTTATGAACGTCAGGAAAATAAATAAGCCGCAGATCTGCACAAATCTGCGACCCTAAAAAATTTTAACAAATTTTGCAATAATTTGTGATCTAGTAGTCCAAATTTAACGTTGTTAGTACTATTCGATTCGTCTCAATAAGACAGATTGAATGGTACCAAAATCGTTGAATTCCAATCACTAGAATACAAGAAAATTCTATTTATATGAATTTTATAAACATTGAGTGATCTTGCCAACTAGTGATGCCACCGAAATTGATTTTTGAAAAAGGCCTATTTCGTTTTCATTAGAGAAAATTAAAATTTTTTATAAGAAAAAGCAAATAAAATTTATATAGATATAATTTCGTCTACTCAAAAAAAGTATCAAATAATTTCGTCTTTCAAGTAAAATAGGTCAAAAACAATTTCGTCTTCAAATTTAATTTTGGGTTTTAGAATCCGAAATGCTTTCGTTCTCATATATATTGCCAACCAGTGGTCCAAATTTAATGATTTTGGTACCATTTGATTCCTCTCGATGAGATAGTTCGAATGGTACCAAAAACGCCAAAATTGGATTACTGGTTAACAAGTTATTCATAAAAAACGATTTGTGGCGCAGTTCTGTTCAGAAATTTAAATTTCTTTTTTTAAATTTCTGCGCAGAACTGCGCCGCAAATCGTTTTTTACAAATAACTTGTTAACTAGTAATCCAAATTTGACGTTTTTTGGTACCATTCAAATCGTCTCATCGAGAGAAATCGAATGGTACCAAAATCATTAAATTTGGACCACTGGTTGGCAAGATCGTTCAATGATTAGAAAATTCACATAAATGAGATTTTCTTGTATTCTAGTAATTGGAATTCAACAATTTTGATACCATTCGATCCGTCTCATTGAGATGAATCGAATGGTACTAAAATCGTTAAATTTGGACCACTCGATCACAAGTTATTGCAAAATTTGTTAAAATTTTCCAGGATTGCAGATATGTGAAGATCTGCGCCTTATTTATTTTCCCGATGAATGATCTGCACTAGGCAGAAAATGTGCTAATCAGGTTTTGTAGCGCCACACATTTATCAATCAAAATTCAAAAATTGGTTAATAAAGTTTAGCTAGCAACTTTTATTTTGGATATTAATTGCTCACACTTTTCTTATGCTAAAAAATTGGCATATTCCATAAGTTTTTTTTAAAAGAATGACTTCCACAATGTGATTTTTTTTTTTTAAAAAAAAAACTTCGATTTGTTTTTTTTTACCTGCAAATAATTTGCAATTGTTTAAAGAATGCAACTTTTTTTTTTTTTTATTTATTTATTAATGTCAAGTACAGAAATAGAATAGTAAGTTACAATTATATTAGGATGATATATAAAGAAATACTATATTTAAAATTTCTAACTAATCATTTAATGATCTATGCAATAGGGCAAGCCTATTACTTGCAGTCAGAGCTAACCATTAAACTACTACAGAAAGAAGATGTGACATTTCACCTCATACTTTTCTATTTTAAACTAAAAGGTTAAATTTTTAGTTTAAGAAAGCTAGAGGAAACCAAAAAGAATGCAACTTTAAATTTTGTGTTAGAGATATTTTTATCACGAATGAAACTTCATAATTCAAAATAAATAAAATAACTTTAGCCAAATCGTTTAATATTTAAAATTAGAAGGATAGTATTTTTGGCATTAAAATTAGAGGATAGTATTTCTGGCATTTTTTTTAAATAAAAAATAAAAAAGGTAAAACCTATTAACTAATTATTGGTTATTAGTTTAAATTTTGATTTAAGCTTAAGAAATTTTTGTTAATTAGTTTATGATGATGCAAGAAAATGAAGAATTACCCGCTTAGTTGGTAGACCTTTATGAGGTTTCATTTATTTCACAAACGCTTGAAGATCTTTTAGCTGAAGAGATGCTTGAAGACAATGATTATGATAGCGATAGTGATAATACAGAATTGAGTAATGAAATATATTGAAAAATAAGTCAATATTTTATATAGTATTGGTGAACAATAATAGGTGCTAATATTTGTATATTACATTTATTATTTGTATCTTGCATTTGATAGTTGTATGTATGTACATGTGCATTTATATATATAGGTTTAAATAAAATTTTTTAAAGTTATTTCGAATATATTATATTAAATATAATTTAAAGTAAAAATTTCAATAATAATATAGGGACCGCATATAATAAAAATAAATAAATAATTAAAAAATAGGTCTATTTCATTATATTTTGTATAAATTAATGAATTTTAAAGTAGTATACTTTATTTAATGTACAATTAATTTTTAGAATTTATATTTTAAAAATAAAAATCAAGTCTAAAAGAATATATTTTATAAAAATTTTGGTAAATTTTTAAAAATTTATTTTTAAAAAGGATTATATAACTTTTTGCAGGCAAATTTGCCTGCACATAGTCTACAGATGAAAAGATAATCTTTTTTTTTATTACTAGAATTCGATACTCAGGTTTCACCCTAAATACAATGATCATAGCAGATTTAATATAATTATTGTAATTGTTAAATTTTCGGTAATAAAAATATAGTTTTTGATAATATAATTTTCAACCATATTATTAGAAAGGGCTGGGGATAAAAAAAATTGTAGGTGTCGAATAACCCTTTCAATAAGTTGGCAGTGCCAAATAACCTATAGTAACGATAGTGATGCTTCAGGAACATGTTTCTACCTAACAGGTTTTTGCATTTTTTTTGTTTATGCACGATTGTATTTCATGTATAGTAAATAATGATCTGTATGCATATAACATATACTAGATGAAAACCTTGATTAAATGATTTTATTAGCAACTGATGTGTAAGCTGATAATTGCCGCCATCAGCTGAATTCATGATGCTGATGGTCTTCCACACTGTATTAAACAGGTTGCTTTGAGTTGAAGCCACAAAAGGCAAATTCTTTATGGGTTGGGGGAGTTTAGCAGATTTGTCCATCCTAACAATAGTTATTAGTATTGGACAGTGCCCGAATAGGCAACTAATTAAAACCTTATGCTAATCTGACTTCATGTGCTAATTCATGCAGATTGGCTTATTTGCGCTCCCTATAGGACTAATAGCTGAGTTCTATGTCTGACCAGTTTGTTTCTGGTATATCCTTGCTTAGTATTAGCTATCATTTCGATCTGTTGACTTCTGTTAACTCGGATTATCAGATCTGTAACAGAATTTTTTATGGTAAATGTCATGATAATTTAAAAGCAAACTAACTCATTCCAAACTGTGATCAAATTTTGTTAAAAAATTTTGGTTGAATTCTATTTTAAATTGAAAATTATTATTGTTTGAATGATTACATTATTATATTTTTTGTAATCAATTTATGTAATTATGGGTGAGTATGAAGTTTAATTCTGTTCACTTTAACAATGGTTTTCTGTATAATTAACCGTAACAATTTATTTGTTCAATAAATTACCAGTGTGAGTACAAAGTTTAATTCTGTTCACTTTAACGATTGTGTTCAGAAGAAAGTATGATTAACTGTAATCATTTAATCTTCAATAAATTACCAGGATGAGTGTTAATTTAATTCTATTCACTTTAATAATTGTGTTTCAGGACAATGTATAATTCATCAGAAAATTTTATACATAGATATTGATCGATATATAGCACTTAATCGTTTTATATCGATTATATAATATCATTATATATCGATTAAAATATCATTATATATCGATTAATTGGATAAAATCGATATATATCTATAATCGATATATATCATAATATCGTTATATATCAATTAAATTGGATAAAAATCGATATATATCTATAATCGATATATATTATTTTTTTTACATTAAATCGTTATATATCTATAAATTGATTATAATCATAATTACTTGAAACAATATATAACAATTAACAGATTTTTAATGATTACACAGTGTTTTGACCACGTTACAAAAATTTCATCCCAAATCACCAGGTAAAAAAAAA
>QKWP01000380.1:0-34839 GCA_003550325.1 Gigaspora rosea | reverse complement strand
TTTTTATATTAAATAGCGAAAACTTGTGAATATTGTATATTTAATAAATTAAAATATTATATAATAATAATAAATAAAATTTATAATTAAATTGCGAAAACTTGTGAAAAACTGTAAAATATTCAAAAAGCATGATTATGTGAATATAATAATTATTAATTGATATTATATCAGATATATATCGATTAATATCTATATATATCTATATATATCGATTACTATCACTATCGATTATAATCGATATATTGATATATATCGATACCCATCACCCCTGCTGATTACTATCAATAGTGATATTAATCGATATATCAATATATATCGATTACTATCACTATCGATAGTAATCGATATATCGATATATATCGATTACTATCACTATCGATAGTAATCGGTGTAGGTGATGGGTATCGATATATATCTTACCAGTTAGTAATCGATATATATCTATATATAAAATTTGCAGATGTTAACTGTAATTATTTAATCACTAGGGTGAGTAAGAAGTCTAATTCAGTTCACTTTAATACTTGTGTTTCAAGAGAATCATCTAATCATTTAATAAATCATCATGGTGAGTATGAAGTTAAATTCTGTTCACATTGATGATTGTGCTTCAAGACAATGTATGATTAACTATAATCATTTAATCATTCAATAAATTACTAGGGTGTGTATGAAGTTTAATTCTGTCCATTTTAACAATTGTGTTTCAAGAAATTGTTGTATGTACAATTAACCGTAATCATTTAATTGTCCAATAAACTAGCACGAGTATGAAGCTTAATTTTGTTCACTTTAACAATTGTGTTTTAAGGGCATTTAATCATTCAATAAATTACCAGGATGAGATTAAGTTTAATTCTGTTTACTTTAACAATTGTGTTTCAGGACAATGTATTACTATAATCATTTAATCATTTAATAAATTATCAGTGTGAGTATGAAGTTTAATTCTGATCATTTAATGATTGTGTTTCAGGACAATGTATTAACTATAATCATTTAATCATTTAATAAATTACCAGTGTGATTATGAAGTTTAATTCTCTTCACTTTAATGATCATCTCAAGACTATGTATAATTAACTATAATCATTTTTTCATTCAATAAAATCATCAGAGTTAAGCATCAAAAATTTTTATATCTTATATAAATAAAAAATATGCATTAATTTTAAATGACTACTGGTATAAACCCTTAACCCCATGCCGGAGGCACGGGCTAATATGATAGTTTCTTTATAATCAACGATTACATTTTCATTAGTTTTTAATTTATGCAATTTTTAATTTTAGTGTAAATAGTTTTTATACTTAATGACTAACAAGTATAAAATTATACAAATTATATTGTAAATATGAACTCAAATGTTTTATTTTAAATACTTAAGATTCATAAATGCTTTTTATACTCACCCACTAAAATGAAACAAATATTCATGAACTTGCATAGCTTATTTTAAATACTTAGTAAATATTTTTTATATTCACAAACTAAAATGAAATTAAATATGTAGTAAATAAATACTCATGAATAGCTTATTTTAAATATTTAGATTAATAATGTTTTTATACTTACTAACTAAATTTATGTGAATAAAATGAAATTAAATAATAAATATTCATGAACTTGAATAGCTGATTTTAAATATTTCATAATTTTCTTTATACTTACTCGCCTAAAATCAATGTAATTTTCATGGACTTGAATAGCTTATTTTGAATATTTATATTATTAATAATAAATTTTCATATACTCACTACCTGAATTAACGTGAATAAGATAAAATTAAATAATAAATATTCATAAACTTGGATAGCTTATTTTAAATACTTAAATTAAGAAATGCTCTTTATACTCACATCCTAAATTAGGCTGCTCCAATTTAAATCTATGTTTAACATAACCCCCATCTAGATTGAGCAATTTATGGGTGAGGAGTTAAACAACATATATATATAGGGAATTGCTATTCGCATCATGGATTTTTGCTATTCGCACCATGGTTACACAAGATTTTCTATTTTTAGAATTTATACTCTTGTGTTACGAAAGGCCTGGTGTAGGGCTAGCGCATATCTGCAATTGCATAATATGCGCATAAACTTGACATTTATTGCATAGCATATGCAATTGCATAATTTGCATATCTGGGCTGATATCGCATAATTAATAGCGCATAATCTGCACATATAGCAATTAACCAAAAATAAGAATGCACCATAAAATTCTTGAAATGTAGAACGAAGCTTCTGCATATAAAAACATCCTTGATAATAACTGGTATTCGCTTTCTGAAACATCTATTGAAGTATTAAACTTTATGTACTTCAATAGTAATATAGAAAAATAATTACCTTGGCAAAAATGCAATTTAAAAGACAAATGGGAAGAACCTATACTATTACAACCTTCACCTACATGGATATTAATGATTACATTGAAGAATTTCAGGTTGAATATGTAATCGAATTTTTATTTTTTATACAAAAATTAAAAATTTGATTAGAATTTTTTTTTTTTATTAAAAAAAATACATAAATAAATATATATACGATTTTTTTATTTTAGTTAGCTACATATGTACTTACATTCGATAATAATAATTTTTAAGCGTAATTTCAGAATTCTGGTCACATATAAGTCGCTACATATTTCTGCAAATTTCTACTTTGTTTGCATATTTTGCCACATATTTTTAAAAATTTATTGTATAATTTCGTATAAATAGACAGGTAGCGCATACATAATCTGGGTTTGTTGCCGCATAAAATGGTGAGCCCTAGCCTGGTGCATTGTTTTTGCAAAAATAAATTTTGGTTACATACTGCTAATGTTGTGTAACGTTACACAAGTCTAATTTTGGTAACCTAACCTGGGTCGACCAGCATTAAGCTTAATGCTGGTGGGCACTATCATAATAATGCCCCCAGTGGAGTTAGACATAATTCCGGCCCACCCTAACCCTAAATCTAGCCAAAAATATATTCTAGATTTTAGGGTTAGGGTGGGCCGGAATTATGTCTAATCCTGCCGGGGGGCATTATCATGATAGTGCCCACTAGCATTAAGTTTAATGCTGGCCGACCCAGGTTAGATTACCAAAATTAGACTGTGTAACGTTACACAACATTAGTAGTGTGTAACCAAAATTTATTTTTGCAAAAACAATGCACTGGGCTTTTGTGTAATATAAGTGCATATATTATTTTGAATTCTAAAAATATGAAATTCTTGTATAACCATGATGCGAATAGCAAAAATCCATGGTGCGAATAGCAATTCTCTATATATATAACTTTTAGATTCAAATTTCATTTTTCATATTACTAAAATGAACCCATATAGAAAAATTATCAAAATTAGAGTAGCTGCATGATACAGTCATGCTAAACCTAGAAACATTATATAAGTTAGTTAGAATTAATTAGTAAAATTTTATGAATCATAAGATTTTATAGAATTTTATTAATAAAATTTTATAAAATCTTATTATATACAAATTTTTATTAATTAATTATAACTTTATGCACTAAATAAACATGTACAGCACCTAAAAAAATACATCAAATCGGCAGGGTTAGTTTTATTTTACTTGAAATTGGATAATAGATGCATAATTTTGGATTTTTGATCAAAAAAGTCAAATTTAAACATCTTTTCTCCAAATTTCAAGTAAAATAAAAACAAGCAATTATTATAAAATGCACCTATGGTGTTAAACACTATAGATAAATTAGATTTGCAAATTTGTGTAATAAAAACAAAAAAATTAACTTTTATAAAACAAAAAATAAATTTTAATTACTTTAGGGTTAGGGCAAGCCTGGGATTTTATTAGGGGCATTAGTATATACAAAATTTAGCACGAAATTTTTTTTATTAGAGCTCCAAGGCAGTTTCATAAGCAAAATTTTAAGTTATGAATATTTTTTTAAAAAATAACCAAAAAAAAACAAAATTTTATGTTACACCTGATCTTAAATAATGATTGGCTATTCTAATAGTTTCATGTAACTTAGTGCTCAACACCATAGGTGCATTTTAGTAAACTTGAAAACAAGACTGCCAATTTAATGTATTTTTAGGCTTTGAACAAGTTTACTTAGTGAATTAAGTTAGAATCATTAGTAAAATTTTATGAATCATGAGATTTTATAGAATTTTATTAATAAAATGTTATAAAATCTTATAATACACAAATTTTATTAATAAATTCTAACTTATGCACTAAGTAAACATATTCAGTGCTAAGGGTGTGGCGACTTAGGGAAGTTGGTAAGTTGTCACCCCCAAGTGGCAGATCTAGAGTTCAAATCCCACTGGCGACGCTTTTGAAAAATAGACCTGTGTTCCGGTAACTGTGTCTTGTCGATCGGTTGGGTACACTACCTGTAGTCCTTGGTTACCATCTTGAATGGGAGCTTTCGGGCGAAATTGTGTCCCATTACACAGACAAATCCAAGGAACCGGAGAAACAGAAACCCATTTGGCAAGTCTTGAGTGGAGAGGTAGCTAGACTTTTGACGGTACCGGGGAAAAGGATCTTAGCGGTAACTGACCAGAAAACCGGACGGGCAAGAGCCCCCATAGCAAAGGGGGCCCACCAACCTGGCCGCTGGTGTCGTATCGGAGGAAAAGTTCATATTGTTATAGAACGATAGTTTATTATATTATCTTATTATTTTATTATTTCATTTTTTATTATTATATTTTATTATTATATTGTATTGTATTATTATCTTGAGAAGTTAGAATAGTTAATACTGCTTATAACACATACTGATTATAACGCTTATAACGATTATCACGCTTATAACGCTTATAACGCTTATAGCGCTTATACTGCTTATAACGCTTATGACGCTTATAGCGCTTATACCGCTTATAACGCTTATACCATTATAATGCTTAAGTTGCTCTTGTAGATTATAGTGTTTATCATTGTAAATCAATGCTTATAACGCTTATTCTAAAATGTATTTAAAGACACAGAATTTCCCTTAGTCAAACTAGACCAAGACACCCCACTTCTCCTTCTATTTATTATACATCTTGTACTGGAATTTCTTAGGAACAGAAACCTAAAGATAGCCCTATCTTAGATTATTAATAAAGAAACTATTTATCTTAACAACACCAAGTTTATTATCAAGTAATAGTAAAATTGATAATTCCTCATTAAATACTATACCGAACTGCCCTTAAAGAAGAGTATAATTTCTTACAGACTAAGGAATTATACCTACCTCTTGGACACCGCTATAAACTGATAAAGGATCCCTGTAGCCATGTCGTTGTTATAGTAAGGAGTAAAGGAAGGCCTCCTTACTGTAACATTTGGTGCCTTCTGGCAAAAAACGTTTAAAACATTTGAATATTATTAAAGATATTTGAAAACTTCTACAACTCTAGCTGCTGCTGTTCGTCCTGGAAGTCTCTTTGCCCATGAACTCTATAAAACCTATTGCTGCTGCCGTTCGTCCTGGAAGACTCTTTGCCCAAGGACTCTATTTATTTTAATTGCTGTTTATTTCTCATAACATTTGCTGCTGCTGTTCATCCTGGAAGACTCTTTGCCCAAGGATTCTATCTATTTAACTAAACTTACTAACAAGATATTACTAACAATTAATTATTTTGAGATTTAGTCAGGAGTCATAAGGCATATGACTACTGATATTAACGAATTATATAATCGATATATTAGAAACCACCTAGTAGAACATCATCAAAACTCTGCTCTTCCATTTCACTCTCTCCAACTACGTGCTCCTGATCTTTCTTGTCAAGAGTGTTATCCTCCCCCTCGCTCTAGTGGTCGTGTTTTTGCTCGAACACCTTTTGGAAGATTTTGGCATTGGTATTCTGGTACCTACTCCGCTGATTCCTATACCTCTCAAACTACTGGAAACTTTATTCGCCTGACTGCTACTAGAGACCCTGCTACTATTCGTGCTTGTATTCGAGATATTATTTTTAGCTGCCGATATCAAATAGAACTTGACAACCCAAGAGAAATTGCTCTTGCTATTCTTCAACGCTTTACCCATCGAACAACTTTACCTCCTCTTGATTTTGCGGACTATACTACTTTTGACCCATACTTAGACACCGATACTGAAAACTATAACCCTCGATATCCGGACTTAGGATATTCTATTATCGAAGGATCTAGCCCTACTTTTAACACTGTACCTCTTCTTACTACCCCTGAGGATCGCCCCTCTACTCCTCTTGGTTTTAACCTACTCCCTTATAGTGAACATAATAGTGATCTTAGCTCTCACACCCCTTCGTTCCAACATACTAGCCTACCTGCAAGTCCTACAGTTTTAGCACCTAATCAACAAGATATAGACCTTGAAAATTTCTTTGAAACTACCTCTACTTTTAATTTAGATAGACTTTTACCAGATACTACTGAAGAAACTAGTGAAGAAGACCAAGAACCTTCCCTAACCTCACCTGTAGACAACTCACCTCCCATTATGGCTGAACGAGCGATTGCTGATGCTGCTACTGCTATTAATACCTTAGCTGCTGCGTTTGTCCATGGAGGAGTTGAAAGGAATCTTCTTCCTGTTAATTTCTTTAATGGAGATGGAACCCAAGACCCACTCGAATGGTA
Source organism: Gigaspora rosea (assembly GCA_003550325.1). Classification (NCBI taxonomy): domain Eukaryota; kingdom Fungi; phylum Glomeromycota; class Glomeromycetes; order Diversisporales; family Gigasporaceae; genus Gigaspora; species Gigaspora rosea. The sequence continues at coordinate 28,207 of QKWP01000380.1, read as the reverse complement.
TTCAGAATTCAAGCGTGCTGCCGTTGCTAACCGATGGAATGCTGCCCGGAAATTAGAACTTGTCCCTGTCTACTTGAAAGGAATTGCCTTAGACTGGTTTTCCTCCCTTACCACTAAGCCCACTGTTTTTAGTGATAAGGATAACCAAGATACTAGTTTTAAACACCTGTTTCTAGACCGATTTGTTACCCCAAAACAAAAAGTTATGTGGCAAAAGCAACTTTTTGATGTCAAACAAGGTGCCAACTCAGTTGATGACTATATTAACCGGTTCAGAAAACTGAAGCGACGTGTTGACCCTGACGATGACTTCCCTGATGCCTTTGTAATCCAACTCTTTATCCAAGGCCTTCGTCCTGAGTTTGCTATAAATGTACAAGCCTCTGAACCTGCTGATCTTGATGCTGCTATGAAAACTGCTCGTAAATGGGAAACTGGAAAACTTATGGCTTCTCCTAATACAGATACAGACCAAGCCATTAAACAACTAACTGAACAAATCGCTCAACTTAGTATTAACCTCGCGCAGAAGCAACCACCTGCTAACCTCTCGGTAAACTATGCTGATTCCCCTAAACAAGCCAATCCGATTAAACAACCTCCTACCTGCCATTATTGTGGTCGAACCGGACACTTTATTGCACATTGTCGTCTTAAAAAGAAGAATCAAAGTAATGAACGAGGAAGAAACAGACAGTCCAATAATAACAACTATCGACGTGACTCTTATAGAAACAGATCTAGAAGTCAAGATAATAGAGACCGAGATTATTACAATAGAGACCGAAGCCGCTCTAGAAATAGAGATAATCGTAATGATCGAGATGACTACCGCTCTAGAAGTCGAGACCGATCTTCTTCTTGGAGACCTAGCAACCGAACCCCCTCACCCTACTACAGAAATGTTAACTATCTTGATGGAACTCCTTCTACTACTACCACTACCAACCCACCTCTTAGTCCACAAAAATGGGAAACGTTTCTAGACAACCCTTCTGTTCATACTGCACTATCTTCTTACTTGTACGAAGAAGCTAAAACTGCTAATTTGATCTAGACATCTGCTTATACTACACCTGTCAAATGTAATGTTAAAATTAATCAAAAACCACAAGAAGCTATTATTGACAGTGGTGCCTCTATCAGCATAATTGCACACCAATTAGTCCAAGATCTAGAATTAAAAATAGAACAAGCCTCTCTTAGCCTTATCATACCTGCTACTGGAACCCCTTCTCGTCCTTTGGGAATTATTTGAGACTTACCTATAAAAATAGATGGTGCTATTATTCCTATTACCGTTAAGTAGTCCCTGCCACCTCTTACTCATTATTGCTTGGAAATGACTGGTCAAAGAAAGTTGAAGCCAGTTACAATTGGAAAAATGGATGCTACTCTTTTAAGTGGAAAAACAAGAAACATACCATTCCTACTTCCTATGAAAGCAACTAACCATTACCCTCACAACCTACTGTTATCGACCCTGCTGAATTAGACGCTTATGAACAGGAATACTTAATCCCTCAAGAAGCTTATGCTTTTATCACCACCCATGAACCAGACATTACCTCTACCTCTGATGATGATACCAACCCATGGATTATCCACCAGCCTAGACATAGAAAGCGTGCCCCTCATAACTCTCGTGTATGTGGCAATTGTGGCTCACCTGAACATCTCTTTGCCAATGCGGATGTAATCCAGATGATATTGAGCCCTCTGAATGTATAACTTTAGTACAAGGCGTACTCACCACTGCTGTCACTACAAGAAACCCAATAGACCAGAAGACCTACAAGTTCTTAACAATTAGTTTGTTTGCCGAGGATGTGTCTCTGACTATTATTATGAACTCCCTCTTGATGACCCTCAATTTATATATTATTATAGTCACTGAGAAGGATTTGTAACCCTTGTCCAATGTAAAATCTGTGGAGAAACTAGACCTATCTCTAAGATGAATAATCTAGAAAGCCTAGAACAAGCCCTTTGGTTTTGTGACCTTGAACACCTCTATGCTTATAAAGCAGGACAGGATGTTCTTTACAATTCAAATTATAATTTGTTGACCAGAATCAGACATTATACCGAGTCCAACAGAAGTGCTGGATCTCAGTATGAAATGAACCAGACCCGTATCTTCCGACTTGCAAAGATTTTCTTAAAAGAATTGGACCCTTTATAATTCAAGCGAAATTAAACAATGGTGCTTATAAACTTCAAGATATGAAAGGAAAAACTTACAGAAATATTATAATAGTGATAGACTTGCTAACTATTATGAGAAACAGACATGGGAACCTATAATTGTAATTGAAAATTAGAAATTTCTGGAAGAAAATTATTGTGAAAGGGAGTGACATTTGTGTAAAACTTGGTACACAGCCCATGAAAATCTTTGTATTACACTAACATTTATATAATCCCACACCCCGATTGGAATTTCCCTAAAATATTATTAAAACCCCTAAAATGGAATCTACCACTCTACAACCCAATACTATACTCGCTCTTTGAAACTTTCTCTCTATTTGGAGACAAGACCCTGCTGCCCAATACAATTTAGGAATTTTTAGTCAAAATGTAATCCTATGGGATGACCAAAATCCAGAACAAGTAATTGATGTTACCCCAAAGGAAGAAACAGACCCCTTGTCGAACTTAATGAATTACTGCGACTATTTAATGAAGACATAGAAGCCCTCTTATCTGAAAAACTGATTGAGAAACCTAAAGCAATAACTCTATTGCTAAAAGACTTGACCCAGACTCTTAACCCTCAAAAGACCACTCGAACAAATCCTTTCCTTCGAGAAACTTGGACCACACAAGTTAATAAAATCCTACAAGACCTACCTAAGTTTAAACAATCTCACCGAAGTCAAAGACAGGCCATTGAAGCCCATTATTATTTAGGAACAATAATAGAGAAACAGACCGAACATAGAGACCAAATTAGAAAACAAATTCGAAAGGTAAAAGGAGACCGAAAAACTCAAGACATCTGGAAAGGAGTCCAGAGAATTAGAAAAATCTTCACAATTTGTCCCAAGGGCTTAATGTACCAACCCAATTACCTTTCTGTAACCCAAGTGACTAAACTGAAAGATGAAGTTTACACTGCTCTATTGGAAGAATTAGAGAAAGAATTTACGGAGTAAATTTTCTTAAGGGGACGGAAATGTTATAGAATGATAGTTTATTATATTATCTTATTATTTTATTATTTCATTTTTTATTATTATATTTTATTATTATATTGTATTGTATTATTATCTTGAGAAGTTAGAATAGTTAATACCGCTTATAACACTTATACCGATTATAACGCTTATAACGATTATCACACTTATAACGCTTATAACGCTTATCCCTTAGATTGTAACACAGGCAAATTTGCCTGCGTATTTTAAAATTTTTAATAAAATTTTAAATATTGATTTTAGCCATATCTTTTCTAAGTAAAAAATATTCTTTAAGTTTTGTTTTAGTAACTTTGTTATAAAATTTTTTTAAAATCATTAGAAAACTTTAATATAATAAATGTTTAAAGTTCTTGTATTGGCATTTTTACTATTAAAATTTTTCTTTAGATTTTTTCAAATTTTATATGTTCCCGTCTATAAAAAAAATCTTTACTTCTAATACAAGTCTTAATTTTTACAAGTAAATCATTAAAGTTGCAATAATGAAAGTTGTCATCCTTTATATAAACTACAATATTGTCTTAAGAACTATAGTTCTAAAACTAAAACTAAATAAGATCGCAGAAAAATTGTAATAAAATTTTTTAAAAAAATTTTTTCTTAAAATTATCTATTTTCAGCTTATATGTAACTATAATTTATTTTCTTATAATATAAAAACTAATTTTGCAAAAAAGTAATCCTTATTTTCAAATATAATTGTACAAAGTTTTATTTAATTATTTTAGTATTTTAAAAAAGTAAATCAGAGCTAAAAAAGTGCAAAAACGCAGGCAAATTTGCCTGTGTTCTACTACAATCTAAGGGATAGCGCTTATACCGCTTATAACGCTTATGATGCTTATGGTGCTTATACCGCTTATAACGCTTATACCGTTTATAACGCTTATGTTGCTCTTGTAGATTATAGTGTTTATCATTGTAAATCAACGCTTATAATGTTTATTCTAAAATGTATTTAAAGACACAGAATTTCCCTTAGTCAAACTAGACCAAGACACTCCATTTCTCCTTCTATTTATTATATATCTTGTACTAGGATTTCTTAGGAACAGAAACCTAAGGATAGCCCTATCTTAGATTATTAATAAAGAAACTATTTATCTTAACAATACCAAGTTTATTATCAAGTAATAGTAAAATTGATAATTTCTCATTGAATACTATACCAAACTGCTCTTAGAGAAGAGTATAATTTCTTACAGACTAAGGAATTATACCTACCTCTTGGACACCGCTATAAACCGATAAAGGATCCCTGTAGCTGTGTCGTTGTTATAGTAAGGAGCAAAGGAAGGCCTCCCTACTGTAACAATGTGTTATAAAAGCATGAACCAAGGAAAGGGGGACCTTAGGCACTTAAAGCCTGGCAGACCGATCCTTCTGGGCCAACTAGATTGGTAGTCTGGGATAACTGAGGAAAAGGATCTAAAGAGCGACTGACCGGGTACTGGGGTCTAGTGAACTCCACAAGGGCAGTAGTAGGTAATGGTAGCGGTTGCGGGTAATTCTCTGACTGCAAGTTGTTTGCCTCGGTGAATGTGTAAGTTACCGAAAGTGTAGATGAATACCTGTGGGGACAGGTATCACTCTACCAGGTTTACCACAGGGGCAAATGCCCTCCAATAGGTGTTTGGATAAAGCCTCAGGGTACTTTTAATAGTGAATTACTCAAAAGGGTATATTGGAAGGAACATTGAACATAGGTAGAAGCCAGAGATTTTAAATAGGCAATCCCCTAGTTGGGTTGCAGGTATGGCATCTAGTGTAGAACCTTCGGGCGGACTACTTAAATTAGACAACCAAAAGTTGTACGTGTGGCTAGTTGTACTCTCGTTATACAAATGTAATATGTGGCACAATCATATTGACCGGGCCAACCCGTTTGGACCAATAAAGTGTTAGGGTACCTAAGTAGTCACCTTAATATTAAAAAAAAAACATATTCAGCGCTTAAAAATGCATCAAATCAGCAGAGTTATTTTTATTTTACTTAAAATTTGGAGAATAGATGCATAATTTTGGATTTTTGATCAAAAAAATCAAATTTAAGCATCTTTTCTCTAAATTTCAAGTAAAATAAAACGATTCTGCTGATTTAATGTATTTTTAGTTCTAAATAAGTTATTTAGTGCATGTAGTTAGAATTAATTAGTAAAAGTTTGTGAATCATAAGATTTATAGAATTTTATTAATAAAATTTTATAAAATTTTATAATATACAAATTTTTAATAATTAATTCCAACTTTATGCGCTAAGTAAACATGTACAACACCTAAAAATAGATCAATTCAGCAGGTTTATTTTTATTTTACTTGAAATTTGGAGAATAGATGCATAATTTTGGATTTTTGATCAAAAAGTCAAATTTAAACATCTTTTCTCCAAATTTCAAGTAAAATAAAAGCAATACTGCCAATTCAATGTATTTTTAGGCTCTGAACAAGTTTACCTGTTAAATAAGTTAGAATTAATTAGTAAAATTTTATGAATAATAAGATTTTATAGAATTTTATTAATAAAATTCTATAAAATCTTATGATTCACAAATTTTTATTAATTAATTCTAACAAAATGCACTAAGTAAACTTGTTTAGCACCTAAAAATACATTAAATCGGCAGGGTTGTTTTTATTTTACTTGAAATTTGGAGAAAAGATGCTTAAATTTGACTTTTTTGATCAAAAATCCAAAATTATGCATCTTTTCTCCAAATTTCAAGTAAAATAAAAACAAACCAGCCGTTTTAATACATTTTTAGGTGCTGAACAAGTTTACTTAGTGCATTTTGTTAGAATTAATTAATAAAAATTTGTGAATTATAAGATTTTATAGAATTTTATTAATAAAATTCTATAAAATCTTATGATTCATAAAATTTTACTAATTAATTCTAACTTATTTCACTAGGTAAACTTGTTCAGAACCTAAAAATACATTAAATCGGCAGTATTGTTTTTATTTTACTTGAAATTTGGAGAAAAGATGCTTAAATTTGACTTTTTTGATCAAAAATCCAAAATTATGCATCTATTCTCCAAATTTCAAGTAAAATAAAAATAACTCTGCCGTTTTGATGTATTTTTAGGTGCTGTACATGTTTACTTAGTGCATAAAGTTAGAATTAATTAATAAAAATTGGTGTATAATAAGATTTTATAAAATTTTATTAATAAAATTCTACAAAATCTTATGATTCATAAAATTTTACTAACTTATTTCACTAGGTAAACTTGTTCAGAGCCTAAAAATACATTAAATCAGCAGAATTGGTTTTATTTTACTTGAAATTTGGAGAAAAGCTGCTAAAATTAGACTTTTTTGATCAAAAATCCAAAATTATGCATCTATTCTCCAAATTTTAAGTAAAATAAAAATAATTCTGACGATTGGATGCATTTTTAGGAGCTGAATATGTTTACTTAGTGCATAAAGTTAGAATTAATTAATAAAAATTTGTGTATTATAAGATTTTATAAAATTTTATTAATAAAATTTTATAAATCTTATGATTCATAAAATTTTACTAATTAATTCTAACTTCATGCATTAAGTAAACTTGTCAGCACCAAAAAATAAATATAAGTATGATATATTCAGACTCAGACCAGTCTGTATAAAATTTAGAGTCTGAGTCTGGTCCGATCCTGGACCGGACCTGAACCGGACCTATTCCGATCCTGGTCGGACCCAAACCGGACCTAATCATTTGTTCTTTAAGTCCCCCCCTCTAAAAAATTTTGAACTTGTAATGTTAAACAAAGAATTAAATTGGAGTGGCCTTAACATGAATACAATAAATAAAATATTCATGAACTTAGAAATGTTATTTTAAAGCTTAGTTTAACAAATGTTCTTTATACTCACGTACTAAATTGACGTGAATAAAATTAATAGTAAATATTTATGAATTTGAATGGCTTAATTTTAAATACTAATATAATAAATTGTCTTTATACTCACCTCCTAAATTAACATCAATAAAATGAAATTTAATGATAAATATTCATGAACTCGAAAAGGTTTCTTTAAATACTTAAAAAATGTCTTTGTACTAACCCACTAAATTAACATGAATAAAATAAAATTAATAAAATTATATAATAAATATTCATGAACTTGAATAGCTTATTTTATAAATTAGTTTAATGAATTTTCGGTATACTCACGGGCTAAAATGATGTTAAAAGTAAGTATTCATAATCTTGAATAGCTTATTTAAATACTCAAATTAATAAATTTATTTTATACTCACGAGCTATATTAAAGTGAATAAATAAAACTACTGTAAATATGAACTAAATAATAACTTATTTAAAATGCTGGATTAATAAGTGTTCTTTATGCTCACGGACTGAATTAATACGAATAAAATGAAATTAAATAGTAAATATTCATGACTTTAATAGCTTATTTTAAATAATTAGGTTCATAATGGATAAATGTTCTTTATACATACAGACTAAAATTAACGTGAATAAAACGAAATTAAAAGTAAATATTCACTAGCTTGATATCTTAATGGTTAATAAACTTCTTTATATAGTACTCACACACTAAATTAACAAAATAAAATAATTTAAGTAGTATATATTTATAAATTTGAATAGCATATTTTTTATTATACTTACGGACTAATTCAATGAATTTTGAGTGTTGTTTAAATGATAAATACCATGAATTATTGTTAATAAATGAAATAAAATTTATATTAAATGATTAATTTTTATTCTTACTCCCTAAAAGAATTAAACCGTTTCAAGAAAATATTTAAAATTCTAATTTTCAAAATACAAAAATTGACGAAAAATTAACAAATACTTACTCTCTAATCCAATATTCGAATTTTTCTTCGTCCTTTTCCACACCAACTCCGTATCTGTAACAAATCGCAACTTTAAAAATTCCCATAGAATTACCTGCCTCAGCTGATTTTAGATAATGCATAAACGCTTTATGTTTATCTGATTCAACCCCGATTCCTAAATAATAACAATAACCAACTTGGTAAATTCCATTAGAATTATTCATTTCAGCAGATTTTTGATAATGAATGAATGCTTTATTCTCATCCTTTTCAACGCCAATTCCATGCTCGTAACGATAACCAAGCCATAATATTTCTTCTGATTTTTGATCATCAATAAATCCAGTTGATTAAAGGAATTAGTAAGTTGAATTATTTTAGATGCAAAAAATTTATGCATTACGTGAGAAGGTTTAATTTCATTGAAAATATTTAATCATTTGATCAAATCATATATATATACATTAAGCGCTGTTTCACGTAGTACATATATGATTAAATGCATAGGTACTACTTGAACTATTTTAAATTTTGTAAATAATTAGAGTAATTTATTTATACATTAATTATATAAAAAGCGATTTAATGCTAACTGAAAGTGAAATGTACCGAGTATGCTACTTAATTTTTAATAATTGTCCTATGCATATTGTGATAAAAACATTTACTGGTGGACTTCACCTTCAAACAATTTTTATCATATATTTAATGTTCAATTTTCAAATTTCAAAAAAAATTTATTAATATCTAATAAAAAATGATATTATCAATAAGTGACGACATACGTCGTACGTAACGGAAATTCAAATAATACGAATAGTAGTGGAGCAAAGAATTTGTGTGTAGAATCGTTAAATTAGCCAACATGTGAGATCACAATTACGTATAAATTAAATTTATCGTTGTATAGTATGCAAATGTATATAAAATTTATGCAAACCTTACATTAAAGATTAAAGAAAACCAGGCTTCGGGTTTTTAAACTTATAATGGAACAATTTTTACAAAATTTAATAGGTTGATAGTTTAAATCCCGTCAATATGGTCGTTAAATAGCAAATGCAGTGATCGTAACAATGTTTTTTAAAAAATTAAAATAAATAAAATGTTGTTACCTTTGAATGATATTAGTTCTGAGATGAGCAATAGCTTTTTTGATGTAGAAAATGATTCTTCTAATGGAGCTGACAAAAAGGAAATTTTCTCAAAAGAAAAAAATAATAATAATATATTTAAAGATAAATTTTCTGTTGGTTCTTTTGCACCTGAAATAGAAAGTTCGGAAATATATCTTACAAAAAATTTGAAGTTAAAGAAATAACTCATTCACTCATATATCCACCAACAATGAAGAAGAAATTGCTATAGTTTATCATATTGACAGGTGTGAAAACATAGATTTATATTTAAACTATTAGCTTAGCGAAAAGTTCAAATAAATCCATCAAAATAAAAGAAAATCTAAAAAAAAAAAAAAACAATCCGAAGTGGGCATTATTCATTTTAAAAATTCAAATGAAATTGAACATGAAAAAAGGCTCAACAACTAATAAACTAGCATATCAAGAACGATTGTTAGCATTAAAGAAACATAAACTAGCCTTGAGAGAACGTGAAGCAAAGTCCATTCAATCGAACTAGCAAACTTGAAAAAGAGCAAAAGCTGAAATCTGAAAATTAAAAACGAAAACAAGCGCAATTAACACAATTGTGTTTGAGAAAAAAAGTGGATGTATTTTCGTTGAATATATAATTATGTAAAATTTTTATTTTATTTTACTATAAATAAATTCTATCAGAAGTACATAATATGTATGTACGTGCAATCCTGTAAATATCTTGGTTTTTTGTTAGAGCAATCATAAAATACAATCTCGTAAAATTTTGATTTTCATATATGATTGTGCAAAACAATTGATTTTCGTCAGAGTATGATTGTGTACCAATCGATTCTTAGAGCAATACGATCTCATAAAAAATCTAGAATTTTACTAAAATGCTTCTAAATTCTTTTTGTTACCGTCATATTAATATGTTTCATTAACAATAAATTAACTTCTGTCAAATTTTGTGAGGTCAAATAATAATATCAGTAATTTATTACATGATCTGCATACAAGATGAATATCAGAAAGAACACACGTCAATTCAGAAATTACGTAAATTCAGAAATGATGTGGAACAATAATAGTATTCTGTACTGTGTAAAGTATATAATAAAAACATAAAGTAAGTACTTACTGTATTCATATATATAATAAAATTATTATTATGATACTTACAAAAAACTGAAAGCCAGTATAAGTTTAAAGTGTAATTGATTTATATCACCTATTAAATAAAAATAATAAACAAACGAAATATTAAAATCATGTTCTTATTTAAAATACATTAAATTTATGATGTAGACAAGTTTTACACCGAGTGATGCTAGTATATAAATAATACGCAAATTAAAATTTTTATTATAATTGTATTTTACCCTATATTATCCTATATTATATCTTAAGTTAACCGGATACCTCAATAATTTATCTGTTTATCAGTTTTATAATTTGGGTATCCGGATAGCCTAACAGTTAACCGGTTATTGTACCATAGGGTACGACCACTACTTTACAAAGGTTTTAAGGCTATCTTTCTATTTAAAATTTACTATCTAATTACAATTATTATAAAACGCACTTATGGTGTTTTACCACCATAGGTAAATTAGATTTGCAAATCCGTGTAACAAAAACAAAAATAAATTTTTACAAAACAAAAAAAATAAATTTTAATTACTTTAGGGTTAGGGTAAGGCCTGGGATTTTATCGGGACATTAGTTTATACAAAATTTAGCAAGGAATTTTTTTTATATGAGCCCCAAAGGTGGTTTCATAAGCAAAATTTTGCGATATGAATGTTTTTTTTTAAAAAAATAAACAAAAAAAACGAAATTTTTTGTTACACCTGATCTTAAATTTTGATTGGCTATTCTAATAGATTTGTGTAACATGGTGCTCAACACCATTAGAGTGTCCAGGATTATGATCCGGTAAATGCCAAATTATGCATCCGGTAAATTGCAAATTATGCGAATTATGCGGACCCCAGGATTAAGGTTAAAAAACATTTGCTGACCAACCAAATTTCAAGATCTTCTGTAATGCAAGACAAATTTTATAACCGTCTATGAAACTGTTTTTACGTGTTATAAAATTTTATTATATAAATAATATTTTCGAACTCTAACCTTATTGCAAGATTTTATCCCTAATCTAAAAGCACGAAATTTTACTAGAAATTTTTTTGTGTTCTAATTTTGCCCGTGGTATGTACTGCAACTTACATTGTACAACCAATAGTGTGTATAATCAATAACTGTTACTACATTCGAGGTGTTATGAATATCAGTAAGTGATTTTAGTATGATTTTATCAAACCTTACCATATAGTTTGCTTAATTATCAAGCCTCATAGAATTTAGGGTTAGCTCAACCAGAAATTATGATTAATTCCAGCTGGGTTTTTTAGGGAGTGATGGTACGGTTTGATAAAATCACATCCGTACCATACTGATCTGTAATTCCCTACATTCGGATCTATTAATTTTAAAGTGTAGATACTATGATAGTTAGCCAGCATTAGAGTATAATATAGGCCGTCTTGAAAATACACTCTGTAATTTAATCTGTGTAACAAGTAAAATAAAAGAAAAGAACGCCAATGGCGTCCCATGGCAAGCTTGCCAAAGGGTCTTTAAAAAAAAAAATCTGTGTAACGACAATTGGCCAATAGAAATTCCTTTATACGAGAGAAAGGATAAATTATGCGGATTGTGCGGGCTTCTTTAAATTATGCGAAATCGCATATTTTATGCGCTATAAGGCGAATTATGCGAATATTATGCCGGATCATAATCCTGGACACTCTAAACACCATATCTAATTATAATAAAAATCGTGATCTACATCATGCATAAAAAAAAAATTTGATATACATCTATCTATACATAATTAACTCATAGTTACGATTACATGGATTTTGTATTACCGTTTTGGTTCTTATTTTGGTTATACTAGCATACTCATAAATTATATATAAAAATAATTACTTATTGTTCCACATCATTTCTGAATTGACATTTGTTCTTTCTCGATTTTCATCTTGTATGCAGGTGTTGGTCGAAAAACTTTATCATTACCGATATGGGTCGATTTTAGACCGGCTGTTAATCACGAGATTTATGATTACATTTGAAGATCGATCGGTTACTCGCATCGATTACTACATTTTGATGATCGTACGTTACCCGATTCAGTGACTACATTTTCCGCGAACTATTACTTCATTTTTCCCATTACTACATTTCTGTGTAGTAAATTCCCATTACTACATTCCTGTAAATATTCGTAACACTTACCTCATATTTGGTAATTGGGTAATTCTGGTGGGAATATAAAAGGATCGCTTTATGAAGAGAAGGGACGGTTAGCATTGTTTCCCTTAATTTTCTTGTATATAGTTTCTTACGCACATGTATATAAATCGCTCTCCCAAAATATTTAATAAAAATACATTAGTTTATAAAATCTCCAACCTTAATGATTGTGGCCCAGTAGCTGAATTGGTACACGAGTTTAGGAAGTCTCTCCCTTGGCCACAACACAGGTCATGTAATAAATTACTGATTTACTTATTGTTCCACATCATTCTGAATTCAGAAATTGACGTGTGTTCTTTCCCGATTTTCATCTTGTATGCAGATCATGTAATAAATTACTGTCGCAGATCATAATTTAAAATGAAATCTATAAAATCGTGAACTACATCATGCATTAAAAAAAATTCACATATAAAATTTAATATACATCTAGAAACTTCGCATTTACATCTTCACATCCGATGTAACACTTGCTCCTGTATTTTGTGTCGCATAAAATTGTTAGTCTAACTTTTAAAGTGCGATACCTGATTTTGTAATTTATTTCTCGTAGTCGTCATTTAATTGCTGATAGTGATTGCCGTCACATCAATGTATATACGTATTCTGAAGATCCAATTTTATCAAGCGATTAACCATTTACAGTTCGTACATCGTATAAATATTCTCGGTCTGTAATTTGAAATAGCGATGATTAAAAAAATTTTTCATCAAATGAACAAAAATGGTTGGTAAAAATGTACAGGACACTTTTGACGGACGATAATTATATAATAATATATAAGTTTATTTTAAAGAATATTAATTCACAGATAGTTTATTTTATAGGCAGTTCATACACCATGTTTTTCAAAATGGTAGCTGAAAATTTCTATGATTCTATAACTAACGCATGTTACTGATGTTATTCATATCTCAGTTTAAGATACAAAGTACGCATAACGAACGAAAGTCGATTTTTTTTAAAAAAAAAATGCATAAATAGATGGCAACTAATGCCTCTGTCAAAGATTTTTCAATTAGTTAGTGTACTAAATTAACAATGTTCCGTTTAGCAACCTGTTTACCGCTTTTCCTCTTTATAGCTGTGTATTTTTCTTCTATAACTCTTGCCAACGTTGAAATCATGATCCCACAATCATCCTTTTCAAATTATAGCAATTTTGAGTCATATTGGAACTATCTCTACCCGTTAGTTTGTGATAAATTTCCTAAATTTTATATTCAAACATAAGAACCATGAAATTTGATCTCTCTTTTTTGCTTATTGTAGCTGGGGCCCTTCGCATAGGGGTACAGCTCTAATGTTAGGCAATACTTCTTACCATGAACATATTTATTTAAATAACGGAGTTTTGACATTTAGAGCAACCAGAAATTATGATAAAATAGGTGGCGAGAAATTCAATTATCTATCTGGTACTATTTATGCCAAAGAACTTATTGAAATGAATTCTCAATATCCAAGTTATTCGATAAGTGGTGATTTTAAGGCACCTACGATTAAAGGAACTTGGCCAGGTGCTTTAAGTCGCTCTTTTTTTCAATTTTAAATTAAACAAGTTTTTGGATTTCTAAATCTTGCCTTTACATTTTTCCTGCATAGCATTCTGGATAACTTGTAGCTCCAGCTGGCCTCCCGAAGTTGACATCCTTGAATTCAAAGGCAGAACTTTTAACAATTTTAATATTTATCTCATCAATGAAACCGTTCCTACTTACAGTAATCAAACTAATATTACTTCTCCTAAAGACTGGAACACCTTCAGTTTTTATATGAATATGATCAATAATAATGATGTTAGTTTAGCACTTTCCCTTAATAACATGCCAAATATAACGCATACAGCAAAAGGTTATGTCGGGAAACAATTCTGGCTAATCATTGACTTGCAGATGGAAGAAAGTTCAGGGAGTCCTGGACCCAGCAGTGATACATTTTACTATCTTCGTAATGTTGAGATTATAAGTAATTATTAATTCTTCTTATTAAGATAATAATATTTTAATTTGTATGTTCTAACAAGACATTTTATTATCATTATTTTTTTTAGAAGGAAACTTAACTAATACAGAATTAAGCAGATAAAGAGTTAAATTAATTATCTATTTTTGAAGTTTTATATACCTGTTAAATTTCATTTTCTATGAGTGATAAAATCGTTTTATAAAAGATTAAATAATTATAAATTAATATTATCATAATTAAAGTTAATATGATTGATTAAGTTAAATACAGTAGTAAAATTTTTTATCTAAGGCCACGCAAAGTTGATTTTCGTTTTGCATTACTCGCCGACCCATTTTTACAATTTTCAAAATATTTTTTTGTTAGACCCAATTGTGCCAATTGATATTCTTATCCGGTGTCACCCGATGGAGACCTTAATTTCCCATAATTGTCTGATAGGACTGACGGAAAAATATGACTGCTGACCCAATTTTTTTGACTCCTTGTTGCGCAAAATGAAAAATTAATCTTGCATAATCTTAGATGTGAACATTATTCTATTAATTTACAGTAAATTAAAAAAAAATTAAATAAATAAATCCGAATGACCGACCCAAGATTTAAAAAAATTGGGGAATTTTTTTTTTTTAGCTATTTTTATAATAACATTAATCCACATCAAAGTGTGTCTTTAACTAATCGTTAGACCTGGATAAAGGACAGGACACTTGATAGTTCACGGATAAACCAGGTAAAATAGCAATTATCTGGGTAGGTCAGCCTGTTAATTATCCTAAGTATATATTATAGATGGACAAATAGAGCTTAGGCGGCTGATTAGTGCTTAGGATTTAAATAAAGCAGTTTCCAAGCTATTTGAATTTGTGATTTATGCTTATATTTTTGCAACAAGTACTCTTGTCTATTTACATTTGTGAATTCATTTTTTATTTGTATGATAACGGTTGTGTGTATTTTATGTTTTTCACACGCTATAACTTTAATAGTATTTAATTCGAAAAAATGACATATCTTAAAGATTTTCAATCATATTGTATCTAATTTTAAGGATATCGACTTATATTCAATTCAAAATACATTATTTCTATTATATTCAAGAAATTTGTGTTAAAAATAATGGATGTTTTTGAGATTCTATTATTCTTTTATAAACATTAAGAAAAAAGTTGTTACTATTTGATTATAATTCATCAATTAATCATTAATATAATAAGTAGAAACGAACTTTTTTATTACATGTTTATTTAGAATTCTGTTATAACTAGAGCTGCAGACATTAGAATATCAATGAACATTTACTATGACGTTTGACGTGACGTATGTGACGTGACGTTTAATATGATTATATATAAATTTTATATGACGTGAAGAGTGACGTACTACCTAAATGTTTCAGCTCTAGTTATAACTCGTATCAATTAGAATCGATAAAATTTGATTTAGTAAACTTTCTTTCCAGTTATAAACAGACTTCAAAGAACGAATTAATGCGTGACAATATTCGAATAGGTAAAAGAAATCTGATCAAATATGAAGATTCTTTATCATAATAATAAAGTCAATCATGAAATTCACAAATTTTTTACGGCATATGACATAATTTTATCAAATTTACAGTATACCAGGAACGTAGTACGAAGTACGAAGTGTATCTGTGTGCAAAATCTTGCATATGATTGGATAGCATGGTCACATGTTCAAATTGATCATGTGTACTTTTCGTTGGCTTTTACGTAGGCTGGTCATACATCGCTAAATTCTGCCCAATGAAACAAAGACAGATGCATCTGTCTGAATTAGTACGTTGATAAAGTTTGTGGCAGTGCATGGCTTCTAAATTTAAAATATACCTGTTATACCTTACTACCTTTGGCAATCGTAAAAAAAAGATGCAGTATGATTTAGTGATCTATTTCTGTATTTGAGATAGATCTAATCCAAAAAAGATAGCGATTTACGTATGGAAAGTGATTTGGCGATGAAAAATCTTGGCTGGGAAAAAATGCTCAGGCGGCCAACCGAGCCGTCCTTTTTGCTAGCAAATTCTTCTACTGTAATCAGAATTAACCACCATATTTATATTATAAAAAAATATCAGGTAGTTACTTGGCTCCAAATCGATTATTTCAATATTCTTCAGTTTTTTTAGTAATAAAATTTTTAAATTTAAGCCGGATTTGCTTTCTTTTTTTTTTTTTATTTAAATATAAAAAATGACTTCGTAACTTTTCTCATAGAGACCTATTATTAATTTTCGCAAAATACTACTTTGAATTATGTTAAAGTTAGAACTATGCATCTATTTTGTCATTTTGTATATAAATTATATAATGACGGTTTTAATGATTATATTAAAATTTGATACGGTATCACTATCATAACCCTGAAAAAATATATGACACCATATATAGTTTTGTTTTACTTAGTTGACGTACAGCCCCAACGTCTTACGTCCGTGCTTAAGCAAAGCGAAACTATGTACCAATGAAACTTAAACATCATTTTTATTAATTATATATTTGAATAAAAATTCTACCTTAACTATTACAGTTTGTTAGCGATTATTATATTCTAAGTGGTTGTATATAAGCGAAATTTTACTGGGAAAGTAAATATGGTGTGCAGTTGTATTTTTTCAGTAACCTTTTTGTAATTCATTGGTAAAATGTTATGTTCTCATAAAATGGTTTAAACTAATACATCAAAAACAGCACTTACATACTTGTATAGTTGTGTTGCTTTGCTTACGCTCAGCAACATCTACAAAGTTGCTTTGCTTACCCTGTAATGAAGTCCTAATAATGAACATCAGTAATACAATACATGAATCAAAATTGGTCAATCAGATTTATTTTAAAGCGAACGGACAGACTTAGAATTTTAGTAGAATAGATTTAGTATCATAAGTGATACCCATTAGGCAGTGTAAACTCAGACTCCCTGAATTATAAATTTATAAGCTACATAGTTGTTTTTTTGCAAAACTGATTTTTATATAAACCTTTTGTAATTGCAATACATGTAAAGCTGAAAATAGTATTGTTTGCCAGAAAAAATCACAGGTGATCAATACAAAAAAAAATTAGATTATCTTAAAATTTTTTTAAAAAACTATCTTTTGAGCTTTAATAAAAAAAATTTTGTTAAATTTTACTTTAAATACTATCAACCTCTAATCTTTTATTTTAACTTTATTCTCTATTAAAAAAATTTAATTTTTGTTTTGGTAAATGTTGTTTTGATTTACTTGTTATACTAATTTTATTTATTATATATAGAGTATTATAGTGCTAAAATAATATTTTCTTATTTTATATTATAAATTATTTTTAATAATAATTATTAAAAACTAAGAAAAATCTAAACAGTGCACCGGTGCACTCAGTACACCCCTATCCCTTAGTTTGTACTACTTCGCAAGCAAATTTGTCTGTAAAATTACTATAAATATACCTCTGATCTATTTTTTTAATCATTTAAAATATTTAAATAAAATTTGGTATTATATATTTAATAACAAGGATTATATTTTTGAATTATTTAAATTTATATTATAAGACAAAAGGTTTATATTGCTTATAAGCTGAAAATATTAAATTTTAAAGAAATTTTTTAACCAAAAAAATATTTTACAATATCTTGGCGAATTCTTTAAATATTGGTTTTAAAAATATAGTTTCTAATGCAATATTGTAGTTTATATAAAGGATGACAACTTTCATTATTTGACTTTATATGATTTACTTGCAAAAATTAAAACTTGTATTAGAAGTAAAATTTTTTTTTATAGATGGGAACATATAAAATTTGAGAAAACCTAAAGAAAAAATTCTATAGTAAAAGTTCCAAAACAAAAACTTTAAACTTTTATTACACCAAAGTTTTTTAATAATTTTAAAAAAATTTTATAATAAAGTTGATAAAACAGAACTAATATTATAATTTTTACTTAGAAAGTATATAGCTAAAATTAATATTTAAGGTTTTATTTAAAAAAATTTAAAATTTTAAAATTTTTGCAGGCAAGCATAACAAAGCAAGGGATAAATTAGATTATGGTTAGGGTTAGGGTCAGGGTTAGGGTTAGGGTTAGGGTTAGGGTTATGGTTAGGTTGTATTAGGGCTAGGGCTAGGGCTAGGGCTAGGGCTAGAGCTAGGGCTAGGGCTAGGGTTAGGGTTAGGGTTAGGGTTATGGTTAGGGTTGGGGTTGGGTTTAGTGTAAAATTGCGAGAGGAGCATTTTTGCTTAGTAATACAACAGAGGTTACTCTAGTAAAAATTGCAAAATAGCTTAGTAATATAACAGGGGTTACCCAAGGGGTGCACTGAGTGCACGGTGCACTTTATAACAAATTCCAAAACTAAAACAAAGATAAAATAATTTTATTTTAAAAAACTAAAACAAATTAAAAATGCTTTATTTATAAAATAATTAATTTATTGAAATCATATTTATTATAAATATAATAAAAGCTAATAATAAAGATTAGTTTATTTATATTTAACTATATATAGATGCCTTTAGGCATATAAAAAATTCATGCCCGTAGGCATGCCCAAAGGGCATGCCTTTGGGAATACCTGTACTATTATGCCACCATTCTAGTTTCAATAGACAGTCTAATAGTTTAATAATGACTAATCAATGCCATTAGACAATAGGCAAATAAAATATAATTTAAAGTAATCTAATTTGTTAATTTTAGTAATTATGATCTAGCCAATACAGTGCAGAACAGCAAGATACATCTGATCTATAGTATAAGGTGCCAGTTTTGTGTACTTATATAATCATTTTTGATTGGCTAATTTTGATGCAATTGATTCTGATTGGTTAAATAAATCTATATTTTTGATTTTTTTATATTAAATGCCAAATTTTTATCTCATTATAAACTTTAACTCCTTATAACTACTTAAAAAAAAAATGAGAAAAAAACCTTTAACAGAAATGTAGTTTAGCTAAAAATCTATCAATTTATTAGAGGTTTTGATTTAATTTTTTTTAAAAGAGTTATAACAATTTAAAGTTTTTACTAATAATGAGTTGATATCTCTTGCTGTCCTGCACCGTATAAATATTAAATTAGACTGATAGACCAATAGACAAGTTAATTTATGAATAGACATATTGTCTAATTAAATTTGTATTAACTAGACATTGTCTATTCTCAACCAAGTTGAATTGATATTAAACATAGACCATTAGACAATTAGACAATTAGGTAATTAGACAAATGAATTTTTGATTAAACTATGTCTATTCACAACCAGTGTTTTTTTTATAGTTCTCAATGAACATTTGAATTTTTTAAAAACTTAACATTTAGAAAAGGTTCTCTTATTTGAGAACATTTTATTCTCTTGAAATATTCTCAAAAGAAAATTTATAAATTTTTATGCTCTAGATTTATTAATGAGAACAATAAATTTTAAAAATCTTCATCAATTTAATAAGGTAATTATTATAGCCAATTCTGAATAAATAAGTATATATACATATCAAATGATATATTTATACTAAGTGAGTAAAATAGTTAAATAACAAAGTAATTAGCTCTAATTTATCACATTAACCAATAGTAGCATTAGTAAAATATCATAGAAAGTCTTGTTTTAATATAAGCAAATATGAAAGTACTAAGTTCGTGCTTATCTATTAATAATTTTTTAAAGTTTGTATATGATTCTTCATATTTTTTTTCTATATAACACAATATATTATACAATTTAATTTCTAATAATTTTGTTAAACCCTTCAATTGCATCATTTGCACCTAAGAGATTTAGCTAGAGGTTGAAGAAACTATGAACAACAAATGCATTATGGATTAAAAAAAGTATGCTGAATATAACTTCAAGTGCTCCGAAGTTTAGGTCCGGTCTGGTCTGAGTCCAGCTAGACCTGGACTCGAACCTGAACTGGAACCATAAATTTTGCCAATTTTGAACCCGAACTCGGACCCAAACCTAAAGTACCGAACCCGAACCGGACTCAAACATGATAATAGGTTTAGTCCAGGCCCAGTTCGAAGTTTGTGAACCTGTCCGGGTCTGGGATTAGCAGTTATTCTAAAAAAAAAAGATAAAATTGCTTAAGCTATACATATATTATATAGTAATTAGACTTGGGTGGGTGGCTACCTGGGTTACCCATTCACTCATGGGTTACCAAGTTTTTTTTTTGGTTCATTTGACACTGTGTGCACTACACCATATAGGCAATTAAGCATCAAACAGTCTTTTAAAATTTTTGATTTTTTTTTTTTGTAAATTTTTTCTGTTTTTAAAAAAATCGATTTTTATTTATTTTTTTTGGTTTATTTGACACTATGTGCACTATACCATATGGCAGATTATGGATCAAATGGGCTTATGACTTTTTTTTTGTTTATTTTACATAATGTGTACTACACTGTATAGCAGATTATGCATCAAACGAGCTTATGAAATTTTTGATTTTTTTTTATATATATTTTAGACATCCTAACCCGTTTGACCTGACATGACCCATACAGGTCACCCGAGCCAGGTAGAATACTAGATACAGCCTGTATATATAGTTTATAACTAACTTATACAGGTTATCCATATGGGTGACCTGCGGATGACCTGTAGGTTGACCCACGAGTGACCTTTAGGTGGCCCACGGATTGACTACCTTGGTGGGCCATAGGTTGACCTGGGTCACTTACCGGACTTTCGGACCAGACTCAAACATTTAGACCGTACTCAAACTGGACTCGAACCAAGCCAAAAGTTTGATATTTGGACTCAGACTGGACTGAGTTGTAAAATAGTTTGAGTCTGAGTCCAGTTCGAAATTTGAACTGGACTCGGACTTGCCTAAAGTCCGGACTCAGTCCGGGTCCGTCGGAGCCCTAGCTATTTACTTACTGCTGCATAAAAAAATTTTGGATTTTGCAATTTTCTAACCTGGCCAGATATAAACCAGTAAATTTTATTTGTGTCACCTTACAAAACATTTTACATATAAACAAGTATGCAAATTAATGAATCTGCTAAAAAAATTTGTAAATGTAAAGCTTGTTTAACAATTAATTCACAAGGTCGAATACTAAGTAAACGAATTAAACGTCAATATGAAAGAGGTATGTAATAAAATGGTGTTATTATTGGAAAACATATTCTAAAAAACAAAGAATCAACAAATCAAATTGCCATTATGAAGAATTAAAAAATTCAGAACAAGAACAAGAATTAGAATCTTATAACAATTCAGAATTATAACTATTAAATCAATTTGAGCAATATAAAGAATTGGAATTACAACAAAACAAAAAATATGAAATATTAAATGATAATTTGGAAAATAACCAATCAAACAATTTAATTCAAGATATTTAAGGTAAATAATTTATAAATTTTTTTAAATTTATACACTTTAGTTATATAAATTTAAATAAAGTTTATTATTATATATTAATTGGTTATATTATTTATTTAGAATCAACAAATATAATCAATGCATTAAAATTATTACATTTAAAATCAAAAAATCCTCATATTTCTGATAAAAATTTTGAAGAAATATTAGAATTTTTAATTGTCAAGGTTCTACATTATATTCAACAAAAACGTTCTTCAAAATTTAGTTAATATTAATATACAATATGTAGATATGTGTATTAATTCATGTATAGCTTATACGGATGAATATACAGAAGCAACACAATGCCCAATATGCTTTACTACTCGATTTAAAGTAAACAATATTGCACAAAAATTTGCTGCTTAGTACCCATTAATTCCACAATTAAAACTTCAATATGCTAATTCTGAAAGATCAGAACTTTCAGATATCGTTCAAACTATATATTTAATTCAAAAATATATCAAGATATTTTTTGATGGATATTTATATAAGAGGCTATTACATAATAAAATAATTAAAGATGAACGAGATTTAGTACTTTCAGCAAGCTTAGATGGATATCAAATTTTTCAACAACATCATGATGATAATTGGGTGATTATGTTTAATAATAATAATATTCAACCAGAAGATAGAGTTAAGCAAGAAAATCTTTTAACAGCGGCAATAATACCTGGTCCTAATAGTTCAAAGAACTTTAATAGTTTTATGCGACCTATTATTAATTAGCTAAAAATATTTGAAGGTATTTATTTTATATATTAAATTAAATTATTTAATTTATAAAATATTAGCTTTATTTAATTTATAAAAATTTTAACTTAATTTAGAAGGTATGCTTTGTTGGGATAGTTAGAAAAAAGAAACTTTTATATTACGTGATTTTGTTCCAATTTGGTGTGGCGATATACCAGCAATTAGCAAATTAACATACATAACAGGACATAATGGATATATGGGCTGTAGATTTTGCAATTTAAGAGGAATATTAGATTTGAAATCAGGAGTTAATCACGTATATTATCCTTTAAATTATTCAACAACCAATAGTGAAAACGTATATGATATAGAAAACCTTCCATTACGAAACCACAAATCATATTTTAACAAAGTATCAATATGGAAAGCTGCATCAGATAAAAAAAGGCGCAAAAAGAAACTGGTATATTAAACAATAACTTCAAAATAATTATTTAAAATTTGAATAATTACTATTTTGATATTTAATATTACTAATAAATAAAGTTTAAATTACAAAATATTTAATATTATAAAAATACAAGATATTTGGGTTCTAAATTCGATATATAGTTGAACATTTAAGATATTGTATAAGAAAAACTTTGACGATTTCGTCAATGCTTATAGTAGATTAGTTAACAAATTATCTAAATTAACAAAGACGTGCATTATTTATTTTGCAAAAACATTTGGTAGTATTTTCTTAGACTTTAAATATGAGTTTTAATTAAATTTTTTAGCTTTCGCTTCGATTCATTAAATTTTGATCTTTTAAAATTTACGATTTTGATTGGATGATCAACACGTGACATGTTTTCATATTTGGATCTGTAGATTTTATGATCTGCGGTCCTGAGTCAACCATGGGTTTCCATATTTGGGGGTCGTTTAAAGCAGGGTGCAGTCATATGTTTTTGACTTTTTAATTTAAAGTTAGGGTAAGGGTTAGTCGGCGGTTAGGGTTAGGGTTGGTATTATAGTAAAATTGCCTTCCCACCATTTTTTATTAATTCCCCAAGGTAGGTTTTGACACTCGTTTCTTGTATTTTTGCGTTTTTTCACTTTTTTTCTTCTTTGTTTCTTCGTCGGGCTGATCCGGGTTGATCAAAACAAGCAAGTTGATTGGCACCATATCACGTGATTGCACCTGCTTTAAACGACCCCCATATTTGGGACGGTCCTACCTCGAGGTTCGGGTTGCCAATAACCCGACCCGACCCGTTCGGAGCACTAGATAATAGTTTATTCACAAAGATAATTTACTCATGCATCACAGATCCCGATCGGCGCCACGAAATCCCGTGCAACAACCAAATCTATGTGACAATATTGCAGCAAATTTTTGTATTATGAGAATGGCTAAACGATTTTTCCTTGCTTGGACAGATAAGACAAATGGTTTCATATTGTTGAAACCGGATTTGTCATTCATGAAACATCATTGCTACATTATTGGTTACAGAGTGCAGATAATCCATAATTCGGTTCCACAAAAATTATTAAGAGCAGATGACTGTTCTAAATTAACTAAAAAGCAATTGTTTATTTGTACTGATTCTGATTCTAATTTTGGTATTCCATTGCTAATAGTCATATCTGAGAATGGATAATAAATTTTCGATCATCTTGGATATAAATAAATTCTAATATAATAAGTTATTCGCAAGTTATTAAAAGTAAAATGCCTACGACACTAATTACATTCATTTTCATGACACTAATTACATTCAAAATAAAAGGTCTTCCAAATTAGGCTTATCTAATATGGTTTATGAATTGGCGCTTATATTATTGATTAAAAGCTATAAATACTTAATCCATCTATATATTATTGCGGTTTGCAAAATTATATGAAATTCGCAGATCAAAAAAAAAAATAATCAAGAAATCGATGTTTCTGAAAATATTTTTTTAGATTTTATTGCGGTTTGCAAAAAATAGCTGATCAAAAAAAAAACCGATTTCTCTGACATTTTTTAGACTTTTAAGCTATATTCATCATTTTATAATATATTTGACTGAAAATTTTTGTAGAAATGCTGTAGAAGTTGTAGATTCATTATTTTGTATCATAACTTTTGTAAGAATATTATTTGCGCATTCATCATTTTTGCAAAGAATTTGATTATTGTTTCTCTTTTAGACAATAAGATTTACAATTGCATTATGAGTGGAAAAAAAATTTAAGAGTTGTACCAAATTGGGCAACCTTATAAGAATTATTACAGATTCTAGCAAATTAATTTGTTTATTACTGATCATCGATTTCTATTTTTTTTTCTGCAAATTTCACAAAATTTTGCAAACCGCACAAGTTCGATTTCTTTTTGACTCTTTGATTCGTATATGAGTGACGCTTTGTGAAAATGGGACCTCGATCATATGAGTGAAATTTCATTTCTCTTGGCATCATTTATGAAAATAAAATCGATTTCTTTTTGACTCTTGATTCGTACATGAGTGACGCTTTGTGAAAATGGGACCTCGATCATATGATGAAATCCATTTTCCCTTGACATCATATATGAAAAAATTTTTTCATAACTCAAAACGTGTGAAATAGTAAAATACTTTAGTTTTTTTTGTAACCAAGAAAAACATACTAAACCTTTTTAGTTTCGTATTGAATAAAGTATCTTTTTAAAATATTACAGTGATTTTTCCTTAAATAATTATTTTATTTGCTTTCAATTTATTATAAATACACGCACAATTTTACAAGTTTGAAAAGAAAAAACTTAGAAACAAAAAATAAAAAGTAAAAATTAACAAACATTAGCTGAAAAACCAAAATGAAGTTCAATCTTTATCTGCTTTTATTGACCGTCTTTGCTGTTGCTATTGCTTTTGCACGTCCGGTAGTCAATAATATGGAACCTAACTTATTGGAACGTCAGGAGTAAGCACTTTATCCTATTTCCAATATATTTATCTTTTGAATAATTTTAATGTTGATTATTTCATATATTTACCTTATATCTAAAACAATTAATAGCCCGTAAGTAATTTTTTTTTTTGTTATCAAAGATGATTATTTTTGAGAACAATTTTAATAATAATTTTTTTTATTAATATACTTTATTATTTAAAATAATGAATAGTGAGTAAGTAATATTTTTCTGTTATCCATACCAATATTTTTTGAAAATTTTATAGTGCTTTTCAAATTACTATTATCAGCAAATTCCGTGCATCACAGAAATCTAGAAAAAATGCCAATACATGATTGGCTAAAAATCATTTCTAACCAATCACAGATTAGCATCTTTGGAGTTACGGTGTGATGTATGAAAATCACTATAATCCTTTGTTTATTTACTTATTTATCTAAATTATCTAAAATGTTAATAGCGAGTAAGTATTTTATTCTATTAACCAATAAACTGTAATTATTTTTTGAACCAATTTTGATGCCAATCTTTCATTTATATACTTATTTGTTAAAAATAATTAATAGCCCGTAAGTAATTTTTCTGTCATCCAATTATTTATATTTTGAAATAATTTTTAAACTTATCTTTCATCTATATTTATTTATTTTTATTTAAAATGTCGATAACAACAAAAATAATATTTTTTCCCAAGTTTTTTTTGTTTGCCTTCATGTTCTGTCGCCTGATGCGCGCACAGATCACTTAATAAAAATTCTCTATTAGGCAAACTTGTGTTCTCAAATTATTTTCATCTCATTTAAGTAAATGAAGCTCTTCTGTCATACTGATATGAAGTATCTTAAAAGCATTAGTAATCCAGTGTTTTAGCTTTTAATCATGCTAAAGGTTTGAATTTTTTAATTTAAACATTCATTATAGCGATTACCCGTAAACTGCCGTATAAACAGCCCCCCACATATCAGACCCCCTCTCATTTTTACTAATAATTTTCTTTTTTTTACTAATTAATTTTTTTGGTGGAATGTACCAGACCCGGGCTGTTTATACGGAAGTTTACGGTAATACCCATTAACTTCGATTAATTTTTCTTTGTTGTTATATATTCTATCGAAGGATTCACGAGACAGAAAACTATATGTTTGCGGCTCCATAATATCAATAAAGAAAAAAAAACGATTCATGAAAATAATTATATGAATATTATTTAACGAACTTCAATTATTAATTTATTTATTTTTACTACAATTTATTGATGCACTATAAAACATTAAATTCCAGCAATAACTCGGGTTATTTAAATAACATACATCATTCCCTGAATGACAGGAATCAATAAATGACACATAACATACACACCTGAAATAAGCAGGAATATTTAGCTTGTCTCAAATGCGTTAAATAACTTTATTCTATATGAAGTAATTTGAGTTCTTCATGTACCTATACTTTGTTTACGGATTAAATCTGAATTTATTCAATTCAGATTATATTCGAATTTAACTGGATGTGTAAAATAGAATTCGAATTTAATCCGAATGGCCCCTAAAAAGTAGGATCGAAGCTCTAATTTTAGCTGTAGTATCAGCAGATTTCTGTTGTGCAACATAATGCTTGTCTAATATTAATAAGATCGTCGACCTACATCAAAACGATCTGATAAATTCTGTTACAAATTTCCTGAAACAATAGATATAATTAACCGGGTTTAAATCGCTACCGAAAAAATTTTCATGCTGTTTACGGATGGAAATTTTATTAATAATAATCATACAATCAAAAATTTTTTGGGTGGCGATTTAAACCCGGTTATATAATCCAATAAGAATTTTTAAATACCAATTTATGCAATATGAGATTTGGCTAATATCTACCGCATATTTATTAACAAAAATCTAGATTTTCATAAATCTACAAATGATGTAAAAAAATAAAGGTTTACATTCATTCTAATTATATAATTATAGGATTGTTGCCAAGGGAAAACCTTTCATCGGAAATTCAATTATACTTTGTACCGAACAAAATTCTTAACAAAATAAACTGATTTTGTCCGGTACAAAATATAATAGAAAGCTGATGACAGGCTTTCCTTTGCTGCACTCATATCCGATATGTTAAAAATCTCAATATTTTTATTATTTTAAATGTTCATTATACAATAAGTAATTTATTCAACAATTTTGGGTTTAAAGGAAACTTTCTTAGAGCTAACACATCTACACTTTTTTCGAAGGTTAAAATTCAACTTGAGAATTATGCTTTATTGAAGCGAAAAGGGTCTTGTATACTTTCTTCCTGCTAGCAAGTGTTAGCTCTAGTAATTACCCCAAAAGATCCTTGAATTAATAATAACGGCTCTCGAAACATGAAATTCATAACAAAGTCCAAATCCCGTAACCTCACATTAGAGTCTCGTGACATAATCTAGAGCTCTATTCCGACCCTAGTTACTCGGACCAAATTTATCGACGCATCAATCAAAGCTTTACCGTTATTAGAGTTAAATAGGGTTGATTTTAGTTGGGTTTAATGGCGGATAATGATGACTTTTAGACGTAAGATTTGTTTTCGCCCCTTACAACGTACATAGTTTTTGATCAAATTGTAGATATTAACAGATGGTAATCATACTGGTCCTGTGCGGCATCGCATGTTGCGCAGCTATCTTATGAATAATTGCAGCGTATATGTTCGTTTCTACAATTGTCACAAGATTTGGTATTTCTTTTATTATTTCTTGGAGTGTTTTTGTTTTTCATGTGTA
>QKWP01000379.1:314259-336628 GCA_003550325.1 Gigaspora rosea | reverse complement strand
TAAAAAAATGATATATATCGATTTTTATCCAATTTAATTGATATATAACAATATTATGATATATATCAATTATAGATATATATCGATTTTATCCAATTAATCGATATATAACGATATTTTAATCGATATATAATGATATTATATAATCGATATAAAACGATTAAGTGCTATATATCGATCAATATCTATGTATAAAATTTTCTGATGATGGGGTGTTCCCTTTTAAAAGTGCCCATTTTTACATATATTTTATTTTGAAATAATTGAGTTTAACTGTTTGTTTTGATTTTCGGACTGATCCAGGATTAATCAAATTTCACGATTTTAATTGGTTAAATGTAACAGGTGACTATCGGGTAATCTCGTGATGTACTTGGCCTTGGACAACTTCGTGTAATATTTCTTTTACATTATCTCTATTTTTTATTATGCAAATCGACTTTCATTTATAATTTAAAAATGTCAATCATGTCAAAATTTATATGAATCTAACGAAAACTCATTTTTCAAAAAAATGTAAAAATGGGCTCTTTTAAAAGGGAACACTCCATATATAAAAATATGTTCTTGAACTTTATAATACAATGTATCATATTTTAAATTCTTTACTTATAAGTTTTAAATGTCTGTTACAAAAAGAAAATGAAAAATTAGAACATGTTTGTTTTATTTTGGATAAAAAATAGTAAGTTTTAAAAAAAATTTTTTAAAGTATTTTAGAAGTTTCTATACATGGTTTTTATTTTTAAATAAAGATCATTATAATCTACTAATATAAAAATAAGTGCTGTATACAATAACTTTTTATAAATAAATAATTATTAATAAACTAGTTTAATTTATTAATATTTATTTAATATATTTTTAGATTTCTTCAGGTTATTATAAATATATTAGCTTTTTTTAAAAAAATTACACAGTATTTTTCTAGTAAAACTTACTTATTTTATATTGTTATCCTATATCCACTTCTTCAAGGATATTAGGTAATTAGAGTGATCTTAGACAGTGAACACTTTGTGTAATCTCAAAATTGGTTACTGTGGTATATCTAAGTTAGTATGGCGTTTTTAGAAAAACTTAACAAAAAAGATTTCAGGCAATTTGCAATTATACGAAAGGGGCTACAATTAAAAGTATATGAGGATACTAATAACTGTTTGATTTGTGTAGTTAATAATTGTTTTTATTATTGAAAGAGTATGAAGACTTGATGTTGAACTTGGGTCCACATTGGCCGCTTTTATACTTTTTGAATTTTTACAAATATAACGGTCAATATCTTTTACATGTGTAATATATACTACAACTATTATTAATAAAATATATAGTATAACTATAATAAATGTAATATATATAATAAATGATATCAAATACAACTCTCTACTGCAGATCCTTCGACCAAAAACTCCAGGAAACAAAACTGCGAAAAAGTGCTAAAGTGCACTAAGAAACACATTCGGAAGCACTAAGGAAAAAGAAAGAGCTCCGGCAGACATATTAGGTCCTAAAAGGAACAAGAAAACAAGTGTCGGGCGAGTGTGCTGTATTAAAAAAAAAAATACCAAATCTTTCCAAAAATTTGCTTGCGAAGTCAAAAAAGGGGGCAGCCCACAATCGCGTTTCTGCAGATTAGTCAAGTTACACATACAAACATGACGAACAAACAAAGAAGCAGACACGTACATCAGACAAAAAAACACGTGCATTATACAAACAAACATGTGCAAATTAACGTGTAAAATACAGGAATACGTAAATTAGAAACTTCTAGAACAAGCGAACTACGTGAGAATCAATAACTAATAGTCAAAGACAAGTACAAAATAAGACCTAGATATATGTTGGGAAAAGTATTAGAAAGGTCAAGAAACTACTTGGGCCAGCTAGGAAATATCGAACTAATCGAAGCATTGGAAAATACAAAAATCGAATACACACGAACTGACAGATATACAGCACTTTTGTTTGCTGCAGATACAATGAATATAGCAGCAATTAGAATCTTGGGAGAAGTAATAAACAGAGTTGACGAGACTAGTAAACTCAAAGATTTTAGATACAGAACAGGAGATGTAGAGCCACAGAATGTAATAGAAAATGAAGAAAGAAGCAGGAAAAAAAGAAAAGGTAGGATAACGCTAAGATTACAGAGATAGAGAATGGTCCCAAGAATACGAAAACCAAGATACACAGACAGCATGAGATTGTGCCAATGGAAGAAGGAAAAGATGGCACAATTACTAAATAACAAGCAGAAGAAAATAATGCTAAAAACATAAAGAAGCTAAGAATTATGCATCAAAGGGAAAATACAAGGATAACAGAAGAAAGTAAAGAAACTTCAAAGAAAGAACTGATGCAAGAAATAGAAAAAGAAGGACCAGAAGAGAATAGGGCCCAAACGGAACCAAAGGCTAGTCAGACAAGGGAACTAGAAATAGTTGGTATGCTGCTGGAACAGAGTATATGGGCACCTAGCAATTGACTATGCAGCGACCAGATGCCAGTAAGCGCAAGAATTCCTGTATGCAATGTCCCAGGTGAAAAGAAAGAAGAAAGATTAAAAATGATAAAGTGGATATTGAAGGACAACAAGCATAT
Source organism: Gigaspora rosea (assembly GCA_003550325.1). NCBI lineage: Eukaryota > Fungi > Glomeromycota > Glomeromycetes > Diversisporales > Gigasporaceae > Gigaspora > Gigaspora rosea. The sequence continues at coordinate 334,024 of QKWP01000379.1, read as the reverse complement.
CACGAAAGTAGAGGAAACCTTTAAAAAGGTAATGCATGAGTGGAACTGCACTTTGACTATGAAAATGGTAGAAAAGAAGCAATAAATAGAATAGAGCGAAAAGATGACAGATGGTTTAAGCTAATCCCAGATGAAGGAAAAAGTACAAAAGGAAGTACTGAAAAACCAGAAGAAAAAGGTGCAATGGAAGCTTTGGACAAGAAAGTAGTTGAGGAAGGCCCATTAAAGAAAAGAGCAGTACTTACAATATGGGGCCTACCAGAAAGAATAAGCAAACAAGAGCTAGAAAGTATAAGTAAAAAAATGGTGAATGTCCAAAGTATACGAATTAAACGCAGCAGGAATAGAGCACTTGTAGTAGTAGAACTGAATGAAGAAATATCAGAGACAAACTTACCATGGGTAGTTCCGTTAGCAAATGGCAAATTAGCCAGAATATCAGCTAGGAGAGAAGACTACAAACAGAGTGATGCAAGATACCGGCACATAACAAAACTATATGGAATCCCAGAAGGGGCATCAGAGACACTACTACTGTGATGCTTAAAGCAGAAAGGAGTAAAAGCGGTATATATACCAAAAAGAAGAAGTAGAAATATGAAGCAAAGTGCAGTAATCACCTTTGGAAAACAAGAAAGAACTAAAAAGAGCAAGAGAAAAACCAGTCCAATACAACAACAGGACTCTCAATTGGTCAGAAAAAAAGAAGAAAATATTTCAGGAAAAGGAAATACTAGATGAAGAGACAAGGAAAAGCAGGACCATAAAAGGAAAAGAAGTGGTCAAGATAGAAGTTATGGCAGGCAAGAAGGTAGAAACAAAAACACTCCTGTCAGAGTGCAGTGATCGTAAAGAAAAAGAAAAAGAACAAAAGAAACAAGACAGAGTTTATAAGGAAATGGAAGATGTCAAAGCAAGACTAGACAAACATTAAGAAACATTGCTAAAGATCATGAAAAAGCTTGATGAAATGAGCACAGAGTGGGTCAAGCCCACTCAGAGCTCCTGAGGGCACCCAAGTTGAACAAATGGATATAGATAGAGAGATTGGAGAATTCCTGCAAGAAGAAAGAAGAATATTCGAGGAAGAAGGAGAAGAAAGGTCTCTCTATCTAACAAAGGAAAGTTGCAGGAAAGGAAAAGGGAAAACAAAAGAAGCACAGGTGGAGCAAGAGACCCTAAGAGAAAAATGGAAAAGCAGAGGTAGAAAGGAGATGAAACTTGCTTGCCACAACGTTAACGGATTAAAGACGAAGGGCTGGAAAATGGAAAATTTGCTCTGTTGGGCAGAAGAGGAGGAAATCACAATACTAGGAGTAACAGAAACGAATGTAACAGAAAGAGAAAAGAAGTTTCTAATGAGGAGTTCGAGTAGAAAGTACGATGGCCACTAGAAAAGTGCAGATAAAGAAAAGAAAAAAGGCTCAGGGGTAGGAATTTAATAGAAGAGCAATGGGAGAAGCATGTAGGCGCAGTGAAAAGATAAATGAATATATGCTTGAAGTAATACTATATTTTAAACAGTTGGAACTTGTAATAATAGTTGTCTATGTACCGCCGAATGACAAAGCAATGGTGAAGAAAATCCAACAGAGGATTGTAGAAGTAGTCTATAAAAAGAAAGAGAGAACGCAGATAGTCATAATGGGTGACTTTAACCACATAGTGGACAATATATTGGATAGACAGCACCCATAGTCGGTAAACTACAAAAGATTGCCAATCTTTAAATGGTTTAAAAAACAGGCTTTTAAAGACACATACAGAGAACTGTACCCAACAAGCCAGACCTTTACATGGTCGAATGAAAAATCTGCAACTAGAATAGACTACATATGTTTATTCAGCTGTTTAGCTTCTGGACTTCAATAAGTAGCAGTAGAAGAAGCGAAAAGCATCACAGATAGTGATCACAAAATAATTGTGGCAGAAGTATAGGTAGGACATGTGACAGCAGAAACTAGTAAAGCAGAGGCAAGAAAAAAGGGACATTCAAGAACGGTTTACCTATACAACAAAGCAACAGAAAAGAACTGGGAGGACTACGCCCAGTTACTGCAGAAACAGTTGGATAAAAAGAACATAATAGACCTCCTTCAAATCCAAGTAGGCAAAGAAGAGGAATGTATAAACAGATTGAACCTTGTATGGGATACAATAGAGAAGTCAATTCTTATAGCTACAAACGAGAATATACCAAAAAAGAAAATATACAACACAGTAGCAAACAGAACAAACAGAACATAGACCAGATGCGTGCATAGTAGAGCTACAAAAATTAATCAAGCATATGAAAAAGAAGAAAGGACAAGAAGTTCTAAGTTGTGAGAAAGCAGAGGTGAATGAAAAGTTGAAAAGAATAAGTATGCAAAAGGGTATAAGCCTTCCGAAGGTACATAGACAATGGTCTGAGGCATGGATAGAAGATACAAAAGGCTAGTGGCAAATACTTAATAAGAAGAGAAAGAAAGAGTGGGAACGGGAACAGAGAAAGCAGATTTAAGAAAGTATCGACAAAAGGTGTGCAATGATTGGCACAGAACAAGGGAAAATGATTACCAGTTTACTAAACAGACCATATAAGAAAATAGTGCTCGATAGATTTCTGGAAGAAACAGGAGAGAGGGCCTGCCTACAGACAGAACCAGAAGCAGTTAAGATAGGAGTAGCAGAGCACTACAAAAAGCAGTTCAGAAAGAGACAAATGAAGTTATAGTAAATGTAAACGAAATGGTTAAAGATATATAAACTGCAAAAATGGATAGAAGAAAATTGGTACGACAAAGTAGAGGAAGAGGTAGATGAATATGAATGGAAAGAAATATTAGTAGAATTAAGAATAGGAACTGCACCTGGTCTATCCGGTATAAGCTACATAATGATTAAACGCGCAGGAAATCAGACTCAACGAATATTTAGAGGGATGGCAAGCTTGTGCATAATGACAGGAGAAATACCATCTAAGTGGAAAGTCGCACAAGTGTATCCAATAGCGAAAGATGTGGAATGGGGATACAGCCTAAATAATATTAGACCAATAGCACTGATTGAAATGTTCCGAAAAGTTGTAACAAAAGTAATAACCAAAAGACTGGCCAAAGTAATGATAGAAAGAGAAATACTCAGAGGACCCAACTATGCAGCACTTCTAGAAAACTTTACTGAACAACCAGTACATGTTTTAAATATGATAATGGAAGAGGCAAAAGAGAAGAAGAAAGAAGTATGGATATTACTTCAAGATATAAAGAAGGCCTTTGACTTGGTCTCATTAGAAAGCCTAGAATTAGCACTCTGAAGAGTTAAAATACCGGAGAAAATAATAAAGTATATTCTAAGTCTGTTCCATGAAAGAAGACTACGAATAATCACAGCACATGGTCTAATAGAAGAAGTAATAGCGGGGGATGGAATAGATCAGGGGAAGTAATTTCACCCCTGATCTGGCAGCTATTCTATGACCCCCTGCTAACAAGAGTGCAAGAAGAAAGAAAATTAGGCTACATAGTGGAACAAAAACCAGGCCAAGGAACACAGTGCAATAGTATTACAAAGTATCGTCAAGCAGCAATTGCCTACGCGAACGATACAACTTGGATCACAAATAGCAAAGAACAATTAATAGAGATCATTAGAAAGCAGAGGAGTTCTTCCAAGCTAATGATATCGAGATAAACGGATCCAAGTCGAAGTTGTTAACCATGAACACAAAAGTGCAAAGCAGAGGAAAAAGAAGTAAATTTTGGTAAAAGTATGGTAAAGGAGAAGTTCAGGAACAAGATAGTAAGATCTCTGAGGGTATGGTTAAACAACAAAATGCATGAAAATCTAATCAAAAAGAAAGCAAAAGGTGTAGTACGACAAATAATTATGGACCTGTGGTACAAGAAGATGACATCAAGCCAGATAGCTTACATAAATAACATGGTGGTAATACCAAGACTGAGTTACATGTTACAGCTAACAAAGATGTTTGAGAGAGGGTTGAATGAGATACATTAACTGATAATAGGCCTAGTAAAGCAGAAGTGCAATATAATAAGAACATTAGAAAATTGTGTAATAAAACACAAAGATCTTGGCAGCTGTAGAACACTAAAACAAGAAATAGTAATGAAACAAATAAGCGGTCTGATAAATAGATTAAATCAACAGAATGGTCTCGGGCATTTAACAAAACTGAGAATAACGCAGGGTTGCCAAAGGGCAGGTTTAACACAAGATATCTGGAAAACCACAAGCCTGCCAGAAGATATTAGCTGTTAGAGAAATAACTTAGCCTGCCTGATAATAACAAAAGCAAAAAATTTAGGTATAAACATAAGAACAGAAAGTAGGCTTTGGACAGTTCATAGTTATGGGTCAAATTGCAGGAGTTACTTGAGGCACAGACATGGAAAAAGTGCTGTGACAAAGTATGTGAAGCCTGCGTCTTGTACCTAAATCAATTGCTCGATATAAATAAGACAAGCCTAATCACGTGGCAACAGTACAAAAGCTATAGAGACTGTCTAAGTAAAGGTAAAAAGGCTGAGTGGTTCAAAGAATTAGAAGCAAAAGTCCTTGAAGAAGTAGGAAGCAGACAAGTCAAAAGTTGTTTTGATACCAAAGAGAGGAATGTGCAAGCATTGGAAGTAGGCTAGAGCAAGTTATCAAATGATAGAAGAAGAAAGGAGTGGATAATATACGGACCGCCGGAGGACAAGAAAGTAGGAAAAATACACACAAAAGAAGGAAAGAAGGTACAAGTAGAACATTGAAAAATGCAAGATATAGACAGAGAAGTGGCAACCAAAATTGAAGAATGCAGCGGATGCGAAACAATGGATGAAGAATATAGAAATGAGAATGAAGAACCATATCGATACTACCATTGGATAGAGAGAAGTGACCAAGTAAAAGCAATACCAAAGGTACTTGTAGATAAAAAAAACAAAAAAATCAAGGTAGCGATAGAACAACTCAGAAAGAATATAAAAGATGAAGAATGGAGAGAAGAAGAAAGTAAACTATTTGGGATGGAAATATTAGAAGAATTAGAAGTAGAGCTGATTAAAAAGCAAAAGTTGCCCACAAGTGTTAAAGAAGAGTTGATAGAAATATGGAAAAGAAATCAGAGGAGAAATAGAAAGGAGTATACAATTTATACAGATGGAGCAGTAAACATAGGAAATGAGAACGATCCATTGAGTAGACATATGGGAATAGGTTGGGTTCAGACTAACGAAGCATGTTATTGGGCATAAGAAGAATTAGTTCTAGGAATAGAAGTTTGGCCAACGTCTACGCTTGCAGAATTAATGTCAATATGGGTAGCAAGCCTTACAATACCAGAAGGAAAGAAAGTTGAAATACACACAGATAGCAGCACAGCAATAAGGGTTGTCAGCAGAGAACTGAACAGCACAGGTAGAAGCAAAACGCAAAAGAAGAAAAATGCAATATGGATGGTCAATATCGCAGATATCATCCAAACAAAGAAACTACAGGTTGAGTTCACAAAGATGAAGAGTCACAGTGAAGACAAGTAGAACGACAGAGCAGATAAGCTTGCAAAAGAAGGTTTAAGGAGTAAAAGGAGAATATGTACAGAAGAGATTAGTTGTAGTGAGATAGAATATAGACTAGAATGGGGAAATAAGCAGATAGATGTACCGGCTAGGCTGCTTTGTAAATTGATAATAAATGCAAGAGTAGGGGCAGAATGGAAAGAGACACAGGCAATTAGGAATATAGAGCCCGAGTTAAATAGCACAAAGTACAGGTGGATCTACTTCTGGGAGAAAATGAGAGCTATGAAGGGAGTAAGGTGACTACAAGAAGAAGCAGTGCAAGAAGAAGTACGGCCTTAAAATGTGTAATAGACAAACTTCCAACCCTAGTGGAGCTCAATAAAAGAAGACCAGACCTATATATGGCAACAGAGTGTCAAGTATGCCAGGAGAAGAGCAAAGAGACGCAAGAGCACTTGGCCAGGTGCAGTAAACAGAAGAGCTTATGAAAGAGGATACAAAAGGTGGCTAAAGCGACAGCGTGGAAGGGGCTAGAGGAGGAAAAAGCCCGAGTACCACCCTATATATTGTATACATCTCTCTATGGAGAAACAGAAGAAGAAGAAGTTCAAGCAAGGCAGGTGCTAATAAAGGGACTAATCTCAAACGAGAGCTATCAAAAAGTATTACAGCTGTTGAAGAAAAATTCGAAAGAAAAATTCATGAGAACAATAGTTAAAACAGCTTGGGATACTTTTTACAAACAATTATGGAGGATCCGATATGAAAGAATGAGTGAATAGGAAAAGGAGCAAGGCATAACAAGTAAGATGAAAAGAAGAGCTCCAATTCAGAAAAATACAAGAGCGCCAAAAGGAGGAGATCAACAAGCAAAAGAAATGAAAAAGAAGCAAGAAGAAGAAAAAAAAGTAAGAGTGAAGGAAGAAGTTAGGAAGACAGTAATAGGACTTGTCATAAAGGGGGAAAACCTTTCTATTACGAACTTTAGGTAGTCAGACAAGCAATCTGCTCTGAGAGAGCAGTGCAGTAGGTCGCATTTAGATACCATTAGGGTGGCCGGGTGATGCTAAGCTTAGATATTAGGTAGTTCTATGTAGTTGCAAATATGTAATTTCAAGAAACTTAATAAAGTATTAGCGTGACTGCTTAAGGTTAAAAAAAAATAAAAATAAAAAAAATAAATAATATAAATATAATATATGAGATATCTAGAATATAAGCTATAAATATGAAATCTTTCAGATATGTCAGATCTAACATTTTTGCCCGCAGCAATCTCCTAGCCAATCAAATTGCTGATCTATTAATAAGTACAGGAGTAAATGTTTGACAACTCCTATCTTTGCAACCAGAGGCTATACAGGAACGTACTATAGCTCATTCGAACCATCTCGGCGAGCTGAGTCGAATGGTGGTGGTTTCATTAAATTTGAATTACTGGTTCAAAAGTTATGCCCGTTTTTTTTGTGATATTTTATAGGTCAACAACATTTAGTATAATTCATCTATATATAAAAATACTTAAGGAGTAGTCTACTTCTAAAGAGGTAAAAAAATTGCAGATCTTATAATAAACAAAAACAAAAATTTATATATTTTTTTATAGTACAGGAATCTAGTTTGCTTACATATAAAAGTATTTTTTTATTATGTAAACTTTCTTTTAGTTTTTAATAAAAGTTGTAGAATTATTTTTCTAATTCTAATAGCAGTAAAATTATTAAAATTAGTTAGATAAATCATAAGATATAGGGTTGTTTTGATTTTTTACAATAGGGTTTTTTCTTAAGAATGGAATCATATAGAATTCTATTTCTATAGGGCAATTAGTAAATCTTCGCTGATTTTTACTATGAAATTTATATTCTTTAACTATGAACTACCCCTTAAAAGATTATTTGTATTCATATTAGATAAAAAAACAAAGATATTGTACCATGAGTTAGTTTATAGTTGTATACCTAATGATGATAACAGTAGTACAGATTTTAGTTCAGATTTTATTAGTAATGATAATGATATACAAAGTGGTAGAGCTTACCAATATTGGCAAAATACTCATAGACAATATTATTAAAAATGAATAGGAGTTAAAAGAAAATATCAATCAAAAAAACATCTTAAATTAATAATTTAGATAATAAGAATTTTAAAATTTGAACTCGTTTTGCTAATCTCCGTTTTATTATGTTTTTACCTATACCCATTTTTCAGCGGCTTAAATAAGAAAAATACACAGTTATACTGTACACGAACGTTTTCCAACTACTATCATTCCTTACAAGCTAGTTACCCACTCCTACTTAGTCTAAGAAAACTTTGCTAAATTTTTAAGTTTGCACTAGTATCTTTGTTTCGGCAAAGAAACTAGTTAGTCAGACAATTTTACTCAAACCTCGCTCTGCGGGTACACTTTATTATACAAATATACAATTATACTATACTCTATCATTAGAGTTACAACCATACACACAATAACACTTTATACTCAACACAACCCAAATACTAGATGTCCTTAAACTTTTACAAAATATTACAAAAATTTACTCAAAAGTGGGCGTTCTAGCCCACCCTCATCAAACCAAACAATTACATCACCATTTACAAAAATAGAATAATCTACAATATCAACACAATAACAACATACGTCATATAATCAACTCTCACACAAACCAACAAAATGATTTACAATACCAATACAACAAACAATACATATTACCAAATCGGCCTTCAAAACACCCAATAAAACTATATGACTAATCCGACCATTCACTACCCAACCCAACTATACACCAGAACTTCTATACATTCTACTACTATATTCTACCTACGATCATTTAACTACCCAACTTATACAATCCTTCTAACTTACCTACGAATACCAAATATCCCAATTTAAATATTCATTCTCTCTGTGTTTTTTTTCTATAAAATTGTATAAAATAGCTCTTCGTAAATAGACTAGAAACTTTCATAGCATAAGCTTGGTCTTTGATTCACTTTAGCTAAGGGCAGACAATAGGCCTGTCATAATATCATTTACTTCTTTTTCATAGCCTAAGTGGCAGCAATTGCTGCTTTTAGCTAAGTTTGGATCGTAGATACAGTAGCCTAAGTCTCAGTTTAGTAAAATTTAATATACAATATATACTTTGTAAAGTATCAAACTATATTAATAATAATAAATAACCTGAGACAAGATCTCGCTTATAAAAAAAAATAATAATAATAATAATTTAGATAATATCAATATTTATTTTTTGTTAATCTTGATAGTTATTACAAAAAGTTTGTACTACTACCTTTTGTCTTTAGATAAGCTTTAGAATATACTGTCAGATTTGGCTTTGATTATATCTATTCTTAACCCATAGTTAAAAACTTTTTAGTAGGCATCAGAACAATTCAAATATACAAAAAAATTATTTGAATGATCTTATAGTAAAATAAAAATGATACTTGAATTATTAAACTTAAATAATTTTAGATAAATTACCAAATAATTCAAAAATAAATGTCGATAAAAATAATGTTTTTTTGGTCAATTAAATTAACATTTTGACAAGTATTAGAATTAATTGAATTAGATGAAACAACATGTTATTTAATATTAGAAAATATAGAGCTTGGTAATAATTTGATGAAATAGTAGCAATTATATAAATCTGAATTACCAATTCTTGCACAACTAGCAAGAAAATATCTTTTATTTCAGCTTCTTTAGTTCTATCTAAAAGGTTATTCTTAGATGCAAGCAACCTTATTATATCAAAAAGAATATAGCTAATATTAGATCTAGTTAATAAATTACTATTTTTAAAGAGAAATAGCAAGTATACTAAAATGTTTTTGTTACAATAGTACTATAATTTGTATAAAAACAAATCTTATATATAATTGTTCTGCTAACTTGTTACATATTATATGAATATGCTTCAGTGCATTAATTCTATATAAAATTGCTTTTACTAATAATTTTTGATATATATATATTTTTTTTTAGTCAAAGTTCCCGCTCTGGGTGAGAGTTTATTTAATCAAGCCTGTGGATCAAGGGCGCCTCTTTGGGCAGCCCCACAATTGTTACATTGAATGAGAGTGCAACTAGCCACATGTACAACTTTTGGTTGTCCAATTGAAGTAGTCTGCCCGAAGGTTCTACACTAGTTACCATATCTACAACCCAACTGGGGAATTGCCTATTTAAACCCTCTGGTCCAAGCTTCACATGTCAATCCTACTTGTGATCACTGGTACAGCCCTCCGATATATTAGTCAGTCAAAGACAGTCCCGGATGCTAACTACATTCCCTTAGGACTAATTTATCCTCGCAGTACACTTGGTAGAGCAGTTCCTGTCCCACATAGGTATTACCTACACTTTGGTAACTTATGCACTCACTGAGGCAAGCAACTTGCAGTTAGGGGATAATTAACCGCTACCATTACCTACTTTTGCCCTTGTAAGGTTCGCTCCAACCCCATTACCGACCATCACTTTCCTATCGGTCTTTTACTGATACATCCCAGACTTTCAATCCAGTTGGCCCAGAAGGGTTGATCTACTCGGCATTAGGTGCTATTATGGTTTTTCTCCCTCTGGTACCTACTGGTGGCCAGGTTGGTAGACCTTGTCCCTGAGGTCGATGTCCGGTTCTTCAGCTCTGGTTCAATATTTCGTTTTTGGTAGCACCGTCGAAGATTTGTTTTTGATATTTTTTTTACAAAGCTGCTATTTATTGTTATTAATAAAGGGAATAGAAATTTGTTGCACCCGTGACATGTCGCACCCAAATTCGGCCAATCAAATCGCACGATTTTGTATGCAAAAAATTTTATTTTTCAAAAATTCAAAATTTTACTAGTAAAATGTAAAAATAAATAAGCGATATCAAAACATATAATGTAAAATTTTTTTCTGAACAACTTTTTCTAAGTCATTAAGATAGATTATCTTAGTAAAAAAAACATTTTATAAGAAAAATCAAAAATTTCGAACGTTAGCACATATAAAACTTTTTTTTTTACTAATATAAATCTATCTTTACGGAATTATATGTAAAATTTTATGCTAAACAACTTTTTCTAAGTTAAAAAGGTAGTTTTAGTAAAAAAAAAGTTTTATATGTGCTAACTTTGGAAAATTTTGATTTTTCTTATAAAACGTTTTATTTTACTAAGACAATCTATCTTTATGACTTAGAAAAAGTTGTTCAGAATAAAATTTTACGTTATATGGCATGCTATTTTATATAAATTTTACACTTTATTATGTAAAATTTTTAATTTTTAAAAAAAATTTTTTTTGCCTATAAAATCGTGCGATTTGATTGGCCGAACCAGGGGTGTGACAAATTTATTTTCCCATTAATAAAATTATTTTATAAAATTTTAATTGCTATTATAATAAACTTTTATTTAATTTAAAACTTTAATATTTTTATATAATTAAATCTACAAATTTTCAGTATTATCTTAGACAAATTCTTAAAATTGAGTATTTTTTTTATAATCTTTTAATAAAATTAATACTTGTATAACAATTAAAATTTATTTTTAAAGAATGAATTAACAATTAAGAGAAGTGCAGTAAATCATGTAATTTCCTGGGGGTCCCATATTTAAGCATAGAGGAAACTCGCATTTTTACGGAAAATCATGGATTATAATATCTGTGCGATTAGCTAATTGCTGTAGATACAAACGTGATTATTGGCCAATCAAATCAATTAAAACTTCTTTCGATACGCAAAATACGCGAAAAAAATGGATTTATAATTAATAAAAGTAAAGCATTTTTAATACTAAAGTAATTTTATTATATTTTTCAACCATATATTTTACTGAAAACACATTACATCCAACATATTACTACTCCGTAGTCTATACTACTGTACTTATTATACTACATATTAGAGGTAGTTTAATATATAATACGTATATGTATTGTAGTTCAAGTAAAATAAATTATGTTAAAGTATTTAAAATGCGTAGCCTGTTTAATAAATGTATAAAATTTTATGTTAGCATAACATTCATGATTTAACAATTTATAAATCTATTGTTTGGCTTCATAATTTGAACATAGTAGAAACTCAATAAACTCTGCTAATTACCAAACACCCTACCTTTGTTCTTATAAAAACTTTCTGGAGAAAGCGATTGAAAATGATTAAAAAAGATTTTTTGCTAGAAATACTCAAAACAAAGAACTTTTACTTATAAATGGGAGTACCTTAAGTTTAACTTATTATGGTTAAACAGATTGTAAAATTGCCAGTTTTTAGACTACAATCGTATATCAAAATTTTAATTGCCCATATAAATAGTTTGTGTAACAATTATTTCAGAATCTATCGAATGCGAATTTCTCCTATGCTCCCTATTTATCATATCCTATATATATATATAGTCTAAATAGCCAATAATATTGAAGTAAATATTTTTTTAAAAAATTTTAATTTTATCATCAAATGTAAAAATCAAAAGTCAATTAATAAAAAGTTCTCCAATACTTATGAAAATTTTATAATAAGTATATTTTGACCTGTTAAATAAGGTTACTTATACGATTTTAATCGATTTGTTTAGTAAAATTTAGACTTTACTATGTAGCAACATTTGTCAATTGTAGGGCGAATATATTTTTTTAAAAATTTTAATTTTGCCGTCGAATGTAAAAATCAAAAGTCAATTAATAAAAAATTCTCTAATATTTATAAAAATTTTATGATAAGTGTATTTTGATCTGCTGAATAAGGTTAACTATGCGATTTTATCGATTTGCTTAGTAAAATTTAGACTTTACTATGTAGCAATATTTGTCAATTGTGGGGCAAACATATTTTTTAAAAAATTTTAATTTTTCTATCGAAGTAAAAATCAAAAATCAATTAATAAAAAATACTCCAATATTTATAAAAATTTATAGTAAGTGTATTTTGATCTGCCGAATAAGGTTACTTATACAATTTTAATCGATTTGCTTAGTAAATTTAAACTTTACTATGTAGCAACTTTTGTTAATTGTGGGGCGAATACTGTATATTTTTTTTAAAAAATTTTAATTTTTTCGTTGAACGTAAAAATGAAAAGTCAATTAATAAAAAATTCTTCAATACCTATGAAAATTTTATTGTAAGTATATTTTGACCTGCTGAATAAGGTTATTCATGCGATTTTAATCGATTTGCTTAGTAAAATTTAGACTTTACTATGTAGCGACTTTTGTTAATTGTGAAGTAGCTTATTTTCAGGGCAAAGACATTTTTGAGTTTTTTTAAATATTATAAAATTTGATTGGTCAATAGTCCTATTATTAGGGGGTCAGGACCTATGTAAACCCTAATCACGTAATTTACTGCACTTCCCTAACTAATAAATTACTACTTTTTGAGAATATTCAAATTCCATATAAATAAGATAAATAATTTTAAATTTTGTCAATCAATCAATTAAGGCGCTGACATTTATTACCTAATATCCATTTACTATAGGGGCTTACCCCCCACCTTCAGGTAAGATCTATAAATAGAATTTTAGCCAATCAAATTTAACTAAGGTACGATTTTTCTTGGCCCCCACCCTTAAAATATTATCTAATAAATGTTAGCGCCCTTATTATGTTATATAATCCAATTATAATTCAGTTTGAATTCGACTTTGTTTAACTTAAATAATAACCAGTTTAATATTGCATACAAATCCAATTTGGGTCTTCAAATTTACAACCAGTTCTGATCTCTAATTTTAACAAATATTAGATTAGCTGATAAAAAATTTAGGAAAAAAAGATACTAACAACAATTTAAACAAATATTTTAATCATTATAACAATCCAAAATACTAATAATTCTAGAAATACAAATAAATACAAATATAGTAATAATACAAAAAAAAGTTATCAACCTTTGCTAATATAATTTTTTATATATGATTAATACAAAACAAGCCCTTGCAATACAAATAATAACTTTTATATTATTAGTAATTTTAGCTTTAGAACAATATTAATATCAACAAAAAAAATTAAACTATAATTAAGCAAATATCATAGTCTTATCACTACCTGTAATAAAGTACTATCAATATCTGCAACTTCAATATTTACAATATCAAATACCCAAAATGCCCCAAATACAAATACAAAACCAACAAATACCAGGATCACAATACTGCTATACAATTTACAAAAGCTATAAATAACAATATAAATAGTATATTAGCAATAGAAATCTTAGGAACTATATAGAAATGTATTAGTCTATTCTAGTCCAGTTTGGTTCCTAGTGAAATCATTATTATAGGTTTTATGATTCTAGTTCAGTTCTATCTTTAGTTTCAAAAATAGTTTTTAATGATTATGTTATATTCTAATGTATAAGATCTTATTGGCCAAAAATGATATAAGGACCAGTTTTTTCAATAGTTTATAGTTCTTATCAGTCTCAGTCTAAAACCAGTCTGGAACTAGTCTTTTTTGGAACCTATGCATTTCTAAAACTATACTGCTACATTATTAACAATAACTGTAATATTAGATATCTGTATCAAAAGAATTTAAAAAAAAACAAATGTACAAATGCATGCAAAAACACAAATATCAACAGAAATAAACCCAATACTATTCTTTGTATCAGTAAATCTAAACAATATAGTCATACAACTATTAACCCAACAATTTCAAATACAAGAACAATCACAAAAGCAACTACTTTCAAGTTACAAATAAAAAAAGGCTCCCAACTAAAATAACTATATATTTCTGCTTTCTGTACCAGATTATATTGATTATTGTGGCACAGATCTCTAATTTACAAATTATATTTAAAAATATACATGATCAGAAAATTTTAAACAAACATTTGTTTTCTAAAATTGCTTATTTCTCAAGAATTAGTATAAAAAACCACCTTTAGTGTTCTAACAAAAAGTTTTTTTGAGTAATTTTACTATATTAAATATAGGCATCTAATTTCTAACTTTATTTTAAATACTAATCCTACTATTAATAAAGTCTAATGAGTTTTAAAATTTGTTACTACATCACAATAATCAACATAACCTAGCACAGAAAATAGAGTGCAATAACTATATCTATCATTATATATTACTATTTAGAAACAAATAATAAGAAATCATATTACAAGAAATATTCAAACATTTGAATATATAATATTTACATATATTCAATCTATAATCACTATTGAAACTATTGTACCAACAATTGATAATACTTCAGAAGATATATCAAAGAACTCTCTAGCATATTTACTGTTACAAGCACTTATCTATATTTTCACAATTGCATTCTGCTGTTTACTACAACAAAAATATAAAAAAGATTATACAAGAACCATCTGGACATATTATACAATACCCAATGCAACAACTCAAGCTGCTGCTAAATGAACCAAACAAACCAACTCAAGCTCAAGAACCAATTTTACCACAAACTAATATAATCATATCACTCAGTATTATAATTGTTGCAATAACTCTTATTATTATTACTTTGTATATACAAATATTGCTATAAGAAAAAACAAAAAAAAATAGAAACAAAGTACCAGAACCATTTCAATGACAACAAGAACTTAGAACACTTACTCAAGACCAAATTAACAGACTACCATCTGAACAATGAATAAAGTTACAACAATACCAACAATCACTTCAACGAGAAAACGCTATCTTTGAAGGAAGAAGATAAATGAGCCAACAATTTATATACTTAACAATATTAGTACCAACAGTAACTCAGACCTTAAACATAACAGTAACTTAAACAGCACAACTAATAACAATATATCAAATAGCAATAGCTACAGCAACAGTTATACTATCATACTTTCAAGACTCAAACATAAGAATTAAAGATATAGCAATAGCATTAATAGCAGTTTCACATTTACATTAGCAGTATACTTCTGTTACAAACAAAGATTAAACAACAGACTTAAACTAGCAGAATGAGAACAAATAGAATAATAACACTAGCAAACCAAATTAATAGTACTATAATATCTATACAAACAACAATTTAATGCAAAACCCTGAAGAATATCTTCGAACCAGAAGAATGGCAAGCAAAAGCACAAAATTTGGAGAAAATCTGACAGTATTAGACCTATCAAAAGATAATACGATAATAGAAAAATTATGGAACACAAGGTTCGAATTTGAAGTTTATTCGAACTCCACAAACAAAGTAACGTATCTCAAACTCCGCCAAGCCAAGGATCAAACATTAATTTAGAAATTTCCGGCATTACAGAATCCGACCACATTAGTTTTACAACATTTACTAATACTTTTCATAAATTTGTTCTACGTACGTACGTATGTTAACGTTAACAATTTAACATTTGTACTACTTTGTCATCATCAGTAGTTGCGTATTTCTTCCTTTATTATTACAATAATACTTGTAAATGCCAGATGGAATCATTCTGTTCATCAGATAACGTTATTCAAGATTCTATTGCCGAAGAATTATGCAATCTATATATCAAAGAAAGATCGAAAGGAACAAATTTCGATTTAATTCTTAATATTGTCAGTGAATTTTTAGAGAAAAAAACAGCAAAACCCGAATCTTATGACTAAATGGTTCTTAAATAATGAGACTAATTCCATAGCTCAATATATTATTGCAAATTGTTATCGTGTTGGTAAATGGGTTCCAAAAGATGAAAATGAAGCATTTTTACATTGTCAAAAATCTGCTGAAATGAATGATTCCAACGGACTATATGAACTTAGATATTACTATGAAAATGGAATTGGAGTTAATAAAGATGATAATATGGCATTAATTTATTATCAAAAATCTGCTGAATTAGACAATTCCAATGCAATGGTTGCAATTGGTCTTTCTGAACTCAAAAAGAATAAACAGGAAGCATTCAATAAATTTAAAAAGGCTCATAAGTTAGGCAATCATAACGGTACATATGACATTGCCTATTGTTATAGAAATGGAATTGGTGTTGAAAAAGATGAATGTGAAGCATTCAATTATTATCGAAAAGCTTCCGAAATGGGTAATCATCGTGGGACCTTTCGGGTTGCTTTTTGTTATCGAAGCGGATTTGGAGTCGAAAAGGATGAAGAGGAGGTATTAAATAATTATAAAAAATCCGCTGATATGGGCATTGTTGAGAGTGCATTTAATGCTAGTAATTGTTATTACGATGCAAATAATTATGAGATGGCATTCATTTATTACCAGATAGCAGCCAAAAAGGACAATCCTTATGCATTAAATAGTCTTGGAAGTTTTTATCTTAACTGAAAAAGATGAACGTAAGGCATTCCTTTCTTTTAAAAAATCTGCAGATATGGGAATCCTGCCGGAATGCTTCAAGTTGCTAATTGTTATCGAAACGGCACCGGAGAACAAAGAAATTTAATAAGTGCCAGAGATTGGTATAAAAAGTAAGAAGTTTACTTTTTAATGGCACTGTATATATTCTTTCTTTTCTAATATAACACAATTTTATAATTAAATAGATATAGCAAATCGATATCAGGTAAAATTTACTTTAAGTATAAATATTTCACAAATGACTTAGGTCTAATGACAAATTATAATTTTAGAATCAAGGGAATTGGATAATCTTGATATTGATGACGACTTAAAAAACATATAAAAGATAATTCATTATCTTGGATTCCCTATGAAGAGTTTAGTTACATTACGAACATAGAAAAGGTGGATTTGCGACAGTATATGGAGCTATTTGGAACAATCAGAAGGAAAATATCATCAGAACTGTCGCACTTAAGATTCCAAAAAAACGAGAAAATTTTAACAAAGAGGTTTTCTTTCTGAAGTTTTTGTCATTATTATTAGTTATTGTATTGTTATTTATATTTATTTTTATAATTATTGAAGCTAAAATTACACTGTGAAATTAGCAATGAAAATCCCACATATTTAATATGTCATGGTGTATCAAAAGTTGATTCCAAAAATTACGCTATTGTTCTGGACTATGCACTAGAAGGATCTTTACAAAGCAATCTTAAATCCGTCGTTAAATTGAAATGGGAAGATAAATTAAATCTGCTACATTGTATTGCTTTTGATCTTCAGACAATTCATAATAAAGACTTCATTCATCGAGATTTGCATAGTGGCAATATACTGCAAGATAATATTATTCAGCCCCTGAAGTATTATGCGAAAATGAACATACTAAAAAATCTGATATATATAGTTTTGGTATCATCATGTCTGAGGTTTCAAAAGGAGAACTAGCCTTTCTCAGACAAGAGAAAAATGATACTATTATTTATAGTATATGCAATGACAATACACGTCCAGGATTTGGAAAAAGAACTCCAGAAATTTATATTAATTTTGCAGGGGAATGTATGGATAAAGATGCAGGCAAACGTCCTGATGCAAGGAAAATTTGTGATACTTTAAATAGCTGGATGGAAGACAAAATTTTCGAAATCGATAATGACGCTGAAGAAAAAATTGAATCTTCTGGAATAATTATATCAGAAGTGTGATAAGAATTTTTTCAAAAAATAGAAACTTTAAAAACTTCGACATAAAGGTAAATTTCAAATTTTATGTGCTTAAAGAATATATGGTTTAGCAGTTTTATTTACTAGTTAGCTGCGCGACGTCATCGTGCAAAACCAGGAGCGGAATCTTTAAACAAAATGGAATTAAAATTTAATAAAGACAAGCAAATATAATATCTCATATTATTGGTAAAGAAATTTAAGGTTTGTTGAAGAAATCAAATTTATATGGAATTCGGTTCTTTAGGCTGATTCCAAATCCTTGATCAAAAAACTTGGTATTAGGCAGGAATTACCCAATAACTTATATAACTTATATTAATATTCACTTTTATTATGATAAATAAAGTTTTTGAGCATAATCATAATATTAGAATGTGAAATTGGTTTTAACCAGTTTCACATTCTAATATTATGATTATGCTCAAAAACTTTATTTATCATAATAAAAGTGAATATTAATATAGGTTATTGGGTAATCCCTTCCTAATACCAAGTTTTTTGATCAAGGATTTGGAATCAGCCTAAAGAACCGAACTCCACATAAATTTGATTTCTTCAACAAATCTTAAATTCCTTGACCAATAATATGAGATATTATATTTGTTCCATTTTGTTTAAAGATTCCGCTCCTGGTTTTGCGCGATGACGTCGCGCAGCTAACTAGTTAAATATAATAAAAAAAAAAAGATTATGATGATATCATGAGATGATGATATACTGATCATCATGAGACATGATCTACTGATCATCATGTGATGTGATATACTGATTATTATGAGACATGCTTTATCTAAGTAAAATCATACTTAGTCGGTTTGCTGGAATTGAACGAGAGATCCCTCAACAACGGACGATCGCACTAGTAACTCATAGAACTGGAGAGGGCCCCGCTCTACCTACTAAACTATGCCACACAATAACCGAAATTTTTTTATTTTTTACATATTCATACTCGAAATCTACTGCCCTGCACTTACTTTTTTGATACACCTAAATAATCTACCAATAACACCAAATTGGTTTTTTTCCAGTTTACACCCTTGTCGTACCCAATTATTAGTTCCTCCATAATTTTATTTTATCATCTTTTTTCTCTTTTTTCTTGGTATCACTTCATAATAAACGCTAATATTCACCGAATACAAGCTCAAATATCTTACCTTCCCTTTTTTGTAAGTACATAAAATCTGGTTGTTTTCTTATGTATCCTTTTCCTTTTCTACTTGCGCTAGCAGCGCTTTGTCGCTCTGCGCTATAATCAATTTCAAAACATGAGTTTGATAGTGTCAAATGAATATCACTCATAATAAAATGGCTTACGTGCTAATAAACGCAAATTGTCTAAATGGTAGCCCTTTTAATAAGGCCCGAATCGAAGGAGTTATTATGTCCGTAACATAGGTTCCTTCGCTTTGACGTTTTAATGAGGAATTTATAGAAAAGCGTCGCCGTGCTTTGGAAAGATTTATCAATCGGTTGGTACGTCGCCTATTATATTTTATATGATTCCTTTTATCATGCATAACTGATTTTTTTTAAAAAAAAAAATATTAGGAATGGCGCAAACGAGAAAAACAATTTGAAAATGATAAAATTGTTGGTCATGAATTTTTTCAACATGTTTACCATCCAGAGTTCAATGTAGGTGATGGGTAATAATAAAGTGCAATGCAAAAATTTATATCTTTGCTTTTTTTTTTTTTTTT
>QKWP01000379.1:263054-283237 GCA_003550325.1 Gigaspora rosea | reverse complement strand
AGAATTGAATGAACTTTTTTTTGTTAGATGCGCCGAAGCGATAGTTGACTTTTATAAAAACTATTTTTTGCAGTCTTCTTCATCTAACTCCAGTATTTTGATATTTCGTTTGTGTGAAAATCCGGTACAAGTGATCGTTGGGGAGAGTTGTTTGAAAAATATAATTAGTTTACTTATTATAATTTTTTATAAAATTAAATATAAAAAAAATTTATCATTAATAAGTTTATATATAATTTTAAAATAGCAGGCATAGGACATGTCCTCTTGAAATAGGTCCAAATGCTTTCTATAATTAAATTTTTAAAAAAAATATATAAATTTACTATATAACTTTGAGCTAAGATCTTCTTCAATCTAACTTATTAAATTATAATTAAATTTTACAATTATATAGAACAAGAAAAGAACAAGAAAATTGAGCTTAAAAACCAAGTTAAAATTTTGTTATTTTTGTACAATTTCAAATGTAACTTCGGCAAAAACAAATATTTACTAATTTTAAATTAGCATTTATATATAAAATTATGCTCTGAACAACTTTACTTAGGCGACGGAAGTAGGTTACCTTGAAAGAAAATTAGGTTATCTATGTACTAAAGTTAAAATTTTTGAGTTTTCAATATAAACCTTTTTTTTTAATTAGGTAACCTACTTTGGGCCCTTAAGTCAAGTTGTTCAGCACGTGATTCTACTTAATTTGAGGCTGCCGTGCATTTTTTTAGACCTTTTACTAAGTAATAAATGGGTTTAAAGTTCGAAAAAATTTTTTTTTTAAAAAAAAAATTTTTTCGAACTTTAAACCCATTTTTTACTTAGTAAAAGGTTCGAAAAACGCGCGGCAGCCTTGAATTGAGTAAAATCATGTGCCGAACAACTTTGCTTAAGGGCCCAAAGTAGGTTATCTAATCAAAAAAAAAAGGTTTATATTGAAAACTCAAAAATTTTAACTTTAGTACATAGATAACCTATTTTTCTTTCAAGGTAACCTACTTTCGTCGCCTAAGTAAAGTTGTTCAGAGCATAATTTTACATATAATTGCTGATTTAAAATTAGTAAATATTTGTTTTTGCTGAAGTTACATTTTGAAATTGTACAAAAATAACAAAATTTTAACTTGGTTTTTAAGCTCAATTTTTTCTTCTTTTCTTGTTCTATATAATTGTAAAATTTAATTTTAAGTTAATAAGTTAGATTGAAGAAGATCTTAGCTCAAAGTTATATAGTAAATTCATATGTTTTTTTAAAAATTTTAATTATAAAAAGCAATGAAGGGGAAATGTCCTATGCCTGATAGTACCCTCTACCCTTAAATTTTACTTAACTAATATTATGTTCTGTATCAAATTTATTAAATTCAAATTCATTAATTTTTCTATAAACACGTTTGAATGTTAAGTCAATTTGAAAATATCAGGCATGCAAAAGCTTTGTCGCCGTATTCTTATTCATATATAATACAAAAACATATTCATCTTCAAAAAATGCTATATATATTTTATTAAATTAATTATTAGTATATATATTTGATTAATTTACTAATAATTATTTTACTAATAGCTTATTTAGCTAAGGGGGCATCCATAAATAATGTTAGGGTGGTGACATATATTACATAATATAATTTTACTATACCCCCTACCCCCTCCCCCTATATAAAAGAAATTTGATTGGCTATTATGAACTTCTATATTTAATGTAAGATTTTTGAGACCCACTCCCCCCCTAAAATATTACATAATATTTGTCACCACCCTTATACAAGAGGGGGGTTGGATGAACGATAATGTTTTTCTCAATAAGTAGGGGGGTCAAAAAAATATATCGTAATTTTTTTAGAAAAATTGGCTAAAAATTGAACCAGTAGTCCAAATTTAATGATTTTGGTACCATACGATTCGTCTCTGTGAGAGGAGTCGAATGGTACCAATTTCATTTTATTTGGATCACTGGATCAAATTTTATTGGCCAAATGCTATTGGTTATTATGTTTTCTTATAAAATTACTAAAAAATCAATAGTTTTTTGCAAATAACTATTGACCCAGTGATCCAAATGAAATGATTTTGGTATCATTGGATTCATCTCACTGAGACGAATCGAATGGCACCTAAATCATCCAAATCAGATTACTGTGTCACAATATATTCAAGTTTTTGTAAAATTTTATATATAAATATACGGATTTTGAAAAATTTTTTTATATAGTAGAGGGGGTCCAGCGCGGGTTCGTATTATTTTACCGACAATCACTTCACTGACATAACATTTCACTGACAAATACTTACCGACAGGTTCACTTTACCGACAGTTTGTTTTACCGAAGCTCATTTCACTGACAAGATTTTTTCAAAAAGCACACTAAATTTAGCCCTAATTCTACCTAATTCTGCCCTGACCCTAACAACAATGACCAGAATTACTTTGTCGGTGAAATGAGCTTCAGTGAAATAAACTGTCGGTAAAATGAATTTGTCAGTGAATAATTGTCGGTGAAATGTTATATCGGTGAAGTGATTGTCGATTAATTGATTGCCACCCGTCTAGCGCTACTATGAGGGAGTACATAACGTTATTTATGGATATCCCTAATATTATACAATAATTAAATATTAGCTTTATATAAAATTGGCTAAATTAACTATTAGTAGTAATTTTAATTATATAAGAAAAGTTTATTATTATCTGGGTTAGTTACTTGATATATAATTAATATACTGTACTATATAATATAATTTTATATAATATTTTAAAATTATATACTCTAACTACTAATTAATTTATAGAATTTTTAGTTTGTTATAGTTATCAGTTATATAATATAGTAGAAATTATATATCAGACAATTTAAATCCAAGTAAAAATAGAATTTTCTTTAATTATATATAAAGTACTATTAAAAAAAAAAAACTTCAAACTTTTAATATATTTTGTTTAAATACAATATATTATATTAAATAAATTCTATTCAATACAAAATATAAAAGCTCTAAGTTTTATTTTTTATTAACAATACTTAGAGTAATAAATTTATTATTTTTTTACTTACCAATTCTTTGAACATATTCATATATATTATCCAAATTAGAAGAAAAAGCATGAACTAGTCCTAATAATCCTTGACCATGTGGATAAATTTTATTTTGAATTTAAGCAACAAGATACTGAAGACAATTCAAGTTATTTAGAGATGTATGAATCTCTGGTAATAAATAATTTCCAAAACAACTTTTAATTAAATTTCCTAATATTAATATATATATAATTTAATATTTTATTTATTATTTAAGGGTAGGGTAAATGTAGATCAATTTTCATATGATTTACGTGGTACAGCAAAATTTTATATAGAAATCAAACACATGCTTCTAATAAAACTTTTTAGAATTATAGCCAATTTTCTCCAAAATTTCGTGGCATATAATTTGAAGCTTCTTATTTGTTATAATAAAATTTCAAACCCTATATTATTTGAAAAAATCTACCTTCATATATTGGTAAAAAAAACTTAGATAACCCCAAATATCCTTAGGTCGCACAAAAATTATTAATTCTGATTGGTTGAATTTATGTTGTTTACAATCCTGATTGGTCAATCACCTGGATTACAACGTGATCACTATTAAAAATGATCTACGTTCACCCTACCCTTAAAAAAAAATTATAATGAAATTAATATTTTTGATTATAGTACATAATACAATAATCAAAATTAAATGATTTTAGTATTTTCTAATTTAAAAATTAGTATCTGATATTAACTTTCGTGGGGTAACATGCTCTAAATCTCTTGAGGTTGTTTCAATTAAGCTTTTAAGTTGATTTTGAATAGCTTCTGGAACATGACTTGATGGGGATGGTGGGTAGGTGTGCTCTCCTATACAAACTAATACTACAAAGAGACATTTTATTAAACAACAGGTGTAACCTGGTAAAATTTAACTTCACAAGACATATTTTCTAACTGTGCTTTATAAGGTTGATTGTGTTCATCAAGATGAGAAAATGCTTTTAATAAAATTTTTAAATTTATTAAATTGAATATTTTCATAATTATAATCTTAAATAATTTAAAAAGAGCAAATTAAAAATTTTTTATAAATTTTTTTAAGAATATAATATTAATTATATATCGATTAAGATCATAAAATTGTCCAATTGGGCAAATAATTGGCTAACAGTGCTATGTAGCAGCACATGTCAACCAATCATTTGTCTAATTGAACAATTTGTGATATTAATCAATACATAATCAATCTTATATACAAATATACTTACTTTTTTTGTGTTGTATTAGGTAAAATAGTACAACATTTGTCTTGAATTAATGAGCGGTCAAATAATTCTCCATTCAAAAGACATCGAATAATATTAATATTACATGATTCTAGTATTGAAATAAATCTATACCAGCTATCCCCATTCAACCATAAACTACATCCAATAAAATAACCCTCATTGCATTGTAAAATTTGTGATGCCCGATTGTTATTTTGACTAGAATTATTTCTATATTGCATTAAGGTATTTTCTTTAATTTTTCTTAAAACTGGTAAACTAGTACATGAACTATTAGATGAAGTTTTTGAATATGGCTTTTTAATTATAGCAAGCTAAAATCTAAATATATTTTATGAATTAAATAAACATAGTATATATATAAATTTACTGTAAATTTCTAAAAATACTATATTTTTGTAGTAATTAAATTAATTAAAAATTATACATATGCAAGTATGTTTGTATAAATTGATCAGTTTGATACTTCATCTTTAATCATTTTAAAAACTTCTGAATCAAAGTCCACATTACAATGTTTTGCTGATTTGATTTGGTTATCAATATGAGGGCAAATTGTAACACCTTGACATTTTCTTTGATCTTTAGTTACATAAATATTGACAAAAAAAAAGGGCATTTAACTTTTAATTGACTACCAGAACCTAAACTATATTGAATTTAAATAAAATTATAAAATATCAATTAAATATATTTACTAAAATTTATTTTAACTATAACAACTATTATAATTTATTAATTAGAATTAATTCTTACATCACGAAATACTGTATGCACTTTTTGTTTTAATGTTTCATAAATTTTTTTTTTGGTTTGTAATTCTTCTTGAGTTAATTCTTGTTCTTAAGTTAATTCTTGTTCTTGATTATTATTGATATAATCTTTTAGATTTAATACATTATAAATTGTAGCAAAACCTGATAGTCCTTGGCTATTTTGAGAACTAGTTGAAGGATATTCAACTGAAACTGTAGAATAGTACATATTATTAGCATTAACTGCTAAATTTGATATAAAATGTACAATGGTTTCTTTACTATCTTCTTCATTCTCATCACTTATATATTTGTTAAAATTTGTCTAAATTTAATAATTTTTTAATAAATAAATAAATAAATATTATAAACCTTTCTTTTATAAATCTGTTTAAATATTAAATCTTAATTGATACTACTTTTTGTCTGATATCAAATTCAAATTCTTCTTCAGATAACATTTCTATCATTGTGTTAAAAAAATTTCAGTTTAGTATATAATTAATAAAATTATATTCTAATCTATCTAAGAAGGCAAATTGGGCCACCAACAAAAACACATACAACCACACAACAAAACCAAGAGATAAGATGAAAAGAAAAAAAATTTGGCAAGGTAAGGTGTATTGGTTTGTTACAAGCAAGGGTAGACAAATATAACAAAGAGTAGATTTTATCAATACTCTTTCCAATGAAGTTTAATTCGCTTGGTAAATAAGTTTGCTTAAGATAGGTAATAAGATTTGGACCAGTCTGTAAAAAGTCCCCTGAACTAGTTAAGAAAAAATATAAAGCACATAAGTTCTGATTTTGTTTATGCAGCGTGTTGTTTCAAACGTGTATTAAAAACGCAATTAGATGGATAATAATAAAAACTTCATCTGATTGATTAATTTTATTTAGTGTTTGTAGTCGATTTCGATTTTATTGACTTAGCCAAATAAGTCAGCTGATTTTTCGAAAAATCAGCTTAGCTGATTTAATATAAATTTATATTAAAAATCATAACCAATTAAATTTATTACTTATAATTAAATAAAATTCGCTCACAAATTTTTAGTATGTGTCTAAAATTTGTAAATAAATGTATATAATAACTACAATAATACGTTAGTTTTCTTATTCAAGAAGATAATTAACAAATTCAGAACCAGTTTGATGTAGTAGTGCCCTTTCCAAGAATAATTTTAGTTTGACTACCCACATCTATGTACTAAATTAATATTAATTTTCTATAAATTATGCAGCCTGATCTGAAAACTATACACAAGACCCAAGGCCTCTTATTTACAAGCCAGATTTGTGCTTACCAAACATGGTACTGGAACAATATAATAAAATTCGTATGTTCCGTAGCTATTCATAACAATCAAAGCTGCTCTACTTATTTATAATATGACTTATGTCATTCTAACAATAGTGAACATTTATTATAGTAAAAGATTCGAATATTAACTAAACATATTTTCAATCAAAATTGAATGTAAACAAGGTTCGCATTTCAAGAATGCAGTTGCAGTGAGCATCTAGCAGCATAGTAGTTGAGACTAAATAAATAACAGTCGATATTGAAAAAACATAGATCTAATATAACTACCCCAGTATCGCCAACAAAATTTTCTCGATCACATGATTATTGGCCAATAAAAGATCATAATTTGGTGTAATATAATACGATCAGGAAAATTTAAAACAAACGTTTCGAAACGTATCTTTTGTCAAAAAAAACTTATTTCTCAAAAGTTTGCATAAGAAACTACTTTTTTTAACTAAAACAAGTTTTTCTTGAGTGATTTTACTATATAACAGCCTAAACCCAAACTCTAACTGAGCGCTCACCCTAACCCTAATCTAATAAAAAAATTTTGTTGGCCATCACGTGATCAAGAAAATTTTGGTGGCGATACTGGGGAAAATGATCTAATATAAGCTCTGACCGATCAGAGATATGACAAATTTATAACAAATAAAGATAAAGTAACCCAAAATCTAAAAATTTGATTGATTACAAATTCAATATAATAAATTTTTATGTATAATGTAATACGTCAAAAGTAATGAAGATAGGTTAAACATGTTATTAGTATAGATTAGAGGTCCAAAAAAATTTTTCATGGTTTAGTATCGATTGCCTAAAATTTAATTTTAACGATCAGAGACTTGGACTTGGTGACTGAATTTTATCTTAATTTCATAAATTCGTCATAATGCAAAAAGCAAATAAATAAATTATGATTCTAAATCCAAAGCCCAATTAAGAAATCTGAATCTATCTACAACATATATTTAAATTGAGTCTTATACAGTGTTGTCATCGGACAATGTTTAAACGGATCTAATTTATATTGAACAAAATATGCCCAATCGTATTGCAGTAAAACCTAGGATTAGATTAGATTTTTTGGTAGTGTTGATAATAAGTAAATGCATTAATTATGCAACAAGCTTAAATGGCTTTTATTGTCAGATTAGAATTTTTGGTAGGATTTGTAATAGATAAATGCATTTGCTATACAATAAGCTTAAAGTAGTATATATGTTGTATTATATTATATAAACAAATAATAATAAATCAATTAAAAAATGAATAAAGTGATCTCAATTTTATTGTCTATATAATAGATATAATCTATAATATATTTGTATTTTTAATAGATTTATTTTATTTTTTTTTTACTATAAAATAATTTAAAAAAGCATTATTTAAAATATTATAACCTATTCAGAACTTAGAGTGCTAATTTTCCTTTTAGTGGTCTCTGAATTCACAATGAAATACTCTTATAGTTTTAAGTATCAAGTTTGTTTGTTTATCTGTAATCATATTACTATCTGCTAAAAAGGCACATTTTAATACAACTGAAGTTGCAAAGATAGCTAGATAATCACAAGCCATGCAAAAAAGTTGAAGAAAATTTGTCTGGCTTGTCTAAATATTATATTAATTTTATTTAATACAGTATATTATTTAATAAAACAGTATTTAATAATTACCTTTTATCATACCAACACATCAACATTTTTATTTACTTGCTTTTCTGCAATGTAATATTCAAGTTCATAATAATTGTCATTGTCATCATCAAAATCTGCATCTGGTATGAATTGTTTAGAGAGTTTTACAATACTATTAGAGGATGTACTTGGTAAAAAATTATTGTTAAATGGAATTGAATATTCTGTTTCAAAGAGATAGTATATTTTATATAAAGCAAACAAAAGTAAATATATAATTATTATATATATATATATATACATATAGATGGGAGGTACAGAAACTTTTTCCTGTAAATCTGTAAATCTATAAATAAACAAAAACAGTATAGTAGAAAGGAGTAAAAAGCAATGTATATAGTAGTTTACAATACATAATTAATTAATTAATGCAAAACTCTCTAGTACAGTTAGGTATATTACCAATAAAAATCAATTTTAGATTATTCCATTAAATTTTGATTGGCTCATAATCATGCTTTTTGCTAAAATCTTTAATTAATAATCTGTTTTCGGATGAGTAGGCCATACATAGTAAATTGTAGCACGCAGACTATATGATTTACTATATAAAATTGCTAAGCCACAAATGCTACTTCATGACAAAGTGAAGATATTTTTCTATTAATAGACGATTCTCCAGTCAACTGGTTCAAAAATTTTTTTTTTATATATAAATTTTACTATAAGTGCGAATACACAGCATCTCTATTTAAAACTTTTTTTATACTAAGTTAATCACTTTTCTGGCTTAAGAGACTTTTGTAAAGCTCATTAAAATGCATCTAATAGTGGTTAGAGTATCAAAATCGGCTTGGTGAATACCAAGATATCTTTAAAAAACCTTTCTTTTACTATATAAATTTCTTTATCCCTTAGATTGTAACACAGGCAAATTTGCCTGCGTATTTTAAAATTTTTAATAAAATTTTAAATATTGATTTTAGCCATATCTTTTCTAAGTAAAAAATATTCTTTAAGTTTTGTTTTAGTAACTTTGTTATAAAATTTTTTTAAAATCATTAGAAAACTTTAATATAATAAATGTTTAAAGTTCTTGTATTGGCATTTTTACTATTAAAATTTTTCTTTAGATTTTTTCAAATTTTATATGTTCCCGTCTATAAAAAAAATCTTTACTTCTAATACAAGTCTTAATTTTTACAAGTAAATCATTAAAGTTGCAATAATGAAAGTTGTCATCCTTTATATAAACTACAATATTGTCTTAAGAACTATAGTTCTAAAACTAAAACTAAATAAGATCGCAGAAAAATTGTAATAAAATTTTTTAAAAAAATTTTTTCTTAAAATTATCTATTTTCAGCTTATATGTAACTATAATTTATTTTCTTATAATATAAAAACTAATTTTGCAAAAAAGTAATCCTTATTTTCAAATATAATTGTACAAAGTTTTATTTAATTATTTTAGTATTTTAAAAAAGTAAATCAGAGCTAAAAAAGTGCAAAAACGCAGGCAAATTTGCCTGTGTTCTACTACAATCTAAGGGATAAACAATACTATTATTTGCAAAGAAATTTATATAGTAAAAGAAAGGTTTTTTAAAGATATCTTGGTATTCACCAAGCTGATTTTGATGCTCTAACCACCATTAGATACGTTTTAATGAGCTTTACAAAAGTCTTTTAAGCCAGAAAGGTGATTAACTTAGTATAAAAAAAAGGTTTAGATAGAAACGCTGTGCATTCGCACTTATAATAAAATTTATATATAAAAAAAAAATTTTTAAACCAGTTGACTAGAGAATCGTCTATTAAGTAAATATATTTTCAATTTTTAAAAAACTTGTAGAGCACCATTTTCTGATTCTAATTTAGTAATATCATTAAAATCTGTTTAGTAGATACAGAGAAATTGCCATAAAATGATTTGCCAACTAATGTAAACAAACTATTGTTTACATGAAATGGCATTTTTGATCATAGTAAATCTCATAGTCATGTGCGTCATGATTTACTATATATGGTTATATATTTTTTTCTTATTTGGAAACGAATTATCAATTAACCTTTTATAGCTTTAACAAAATATGCAAAAAGTAGAACATCTATAGTTTTATGATCATAACTGATCAAGTTAGAATCAGACTTTTTTTATAGATATTTTAATTTCATTTCTTGGTTCTTCTTTTTTTTTATAAATTTTTAGTTAATATTCTACAGTTTTAAATGTTATGTTTTTGAGTTAGTGTTCACAGTTTGCATTTGCATTAGAGTTGAGAAATCTTGCATTGATTATTTTTCTTGGACAATATTTAAATGAATTATATAATTTGAATTTGGTTTTTTTTTATACATATTAGTTTTTTTATTTTCCAATATTTTAATAACTTTTTTCTTTGTAACATTATTTGATCACTACATTAGGGGCGTGCTATAAATCATGTAATATTTTTTACTTAGTAGCTGCCCCATCCATGTATGGTGTAATCACCCTTTCTCAATTCTGATTGGTTAATATAACGACTAATTTTTTATAATATATTATACAAATATAGATAATATTAAATAACTTGTGAACTACTAGTCCGTTTTGGGCGATTTTACTACCAAAATGATCGTCTCAATGAGACGATTCTAAAAGCCAAAAATCATCGAAATCCAATCACAGGGTCACAAGATCGCTAAGGTTTTGTGTTATTTTATATATATTTTAAATAAATTTTAAATATATTATTAGATATATAAAGACTTAAGTTATATAACTCTTTCCGACGATCACTTGGACCAAATTTCTGACGGAAGAAAACAAAAAGTTTTTTGCTGGAGCGTGGGTAGAAGTACACAGGACCTATAGTTTCTACAAAGGTCAACTATTCGCTATCATCTAGGGACTCCTTTGATATATTCGGCATGCAAGCCAAAAGCGTTTTGGTACAAGATAACTGGCAGGAGGTGGCGCCCTTGTACGAAAAATTTTGGTGAAGTTATCATTTCCGCTCCGTCGACGAAGTAACCTGTGACTATATAATGGGGAACAGCAAAAAAATGAGTTTTCCAACAACACTCTCCTGTAGATTTCTTAGGGCAGTGTCATTAATCACCCGATTATTTTTTATCAGAGGCCTACCCCCCTCCCTCTTCCTTAATATATAAATAGTCAGGTTCTTATATATAATTTTAACTTTTTTTACCCCCCTCCCCCCCTAAAAAATCACCTGATTTTTGTTACTCCCCTTAGAAGTGATTACTTTGTATCATCTTTTTCGCCTTCCTGCCTTTCTTCCAAAATTTTTGATAAAAAGTGGGGATTTGGTTTACCCCCTCCAAAAGATCTGCTGTTTACTTTTCCAAATTCGGACGGACCCAGTAGAATGCAACCACATGACGTGTTTGTTTACGAATATGGTTTCGGCACTACTCCATACGATGTGCTCAATCGATATGGTATAGGATATTCGAGGTTGGTTGTATAGTTGGAAGAAGATATTAATTAAGGCGTAGCTTTAAAGTAGAGATATACAATAGTTGCATTTGTTATATAATTTTTATTCAACCTTCCACGGATTATAATAGTGTTTTTTTCCCTTTTCTTTTTTCCATTGGTTTTTGTTTCTTTTTCGTTAGACTAGCCTTCGTGCTTTACCATGTGGTTTTTTTCTTTTTTGTTTTCCTTTTCTGTTTTTTCTTTTTTGTTTGTTTTTCTTTTTGTATCTCTCGTTTTCTTGGCTTGATATTTTTTTTATGTTTACCCCCTCTCCTTATTTTGTCCTTAGTAAATTCCTTGTTAGTTAAAGGAATATGAAGGAGAGAAGAAGCCATTATTATGGTGTGGCACTTAGGCTAGTTTAACATAGCCTCTAGTTTTTAGCTTGTCTTCAAATTAGTGCAGCAGGTTGTACTTGGGCACTTTTTACAGCAGCCGGGTAATGTCAGATTTGCAAATTAGGAGTAAACAAGTGTATTATGTAGCGATATACTTAGTATCTTAATAAAATACTGGCGAAACTGCCTAAGTGAAAAAAAAAATTAGATATATAAAATAAAATAAAACCTTGGTGATCTTGTGACTCTGTAATTGGATTTCAATGATTTTTGGCTTGTTAGAATCATCTCATTGAGATGATCATTTTGGTAGTAAAATCGTCCAAAATGGACTAGTAGATCAAAAGTTATATAATATTAAATAAAATATATAATTTATATATTATTTAATATTAAGTAACCTTTGATCTACTGGTCCATTTTGGAAGATTTTACTACCAAAATGATCGTCTCAATGAGATGATTCTAAAAAGCCCAAAATTATCAAAATCTAATCACAGGGTCACAGGATCACTAAGGTTTTGTTTTATTTTATATATGTCTTAAAATTTATTTTAAAACATATATAAAATTATACAAAACCTTAACGATCTTGTGACCCTGTGATTGGATTTTGTGATTTTGAGCTTGTTAGAATTGTCTCATTAAGATGATTATTTTGATAGTAAAATCATCCAAATCGGACTAGTAGATCAAAGATTACTTAAAAATTAAATAAAATATATATAATATATATAATATTTAACAGTAATTATAAAATGCACCTATGGTGTTGAACACCATAGGTAAATTAGATTTGCAAATTTGTGTAACAAAAACAAAAAAATAAATTTTTATAAAACAAAAAATAAATTTTTATTACCTTAGGGTTAGGGTGAGACCTGGGATGGAATAGGGGGCATAGTTTATACCAAAATTTAGCAAGAGATTTTTTTTATTAGAGCCCCAAAGGCGGTTTCATAAGCAAAATTTTAAGTTATGAATGTTTTTTTATTACACCTGATCTTAAATTTTGATTGGCTATTCTAATAGGTTTGTGTAACATGGTGTTCAACACCATAGGTGCATTTTAGTAAACCCGATATTTAATATTAAATAACCTTCGATCTATGGTCTGTTTTGGACAATTTTACCAAAATGATCATCTCAATGAGATGATTATAACAAGCCCAAAATCATCAAAAAATCCAATCACAGGGTACAAGATCACTAAGGTTTTGTTTTATTTTATATATATCTTAAAATTTATTTTAAGACATATATAAAATAATACAAAACCTTAACGATCTTGTGACTCTGTAATTAGATTTCAATAATTTTGGGCTTGTTAGAATCATCTCATTGAGATGATTATTTTGGTAGTAAAATCGTCCAAAACGGACCAGTAGATCAAAAGTTACTTAATATTAAATAATATATATATTATATATATAATATACCGTATATTATGATATGTGATTTAATATATTATATATATATATTGTATATAGACGTGATTACCCCCTGACCATGTATCTATGGTAAAAATCACGTAATTTCTGGCATGCCCCTTATCCTACTAATTATTTAAAAACAATAAGTAAAGGACAAATATTACAACTTTAAAGTATGGCGCAGCATATGCAGTAAAATAAAAAAACCTAATCAAATAGTGCACAAAATAATGCACATAAGTGCACATAAAACTTTAATAGTGAATAATATAAGATATAAATAATTAAAAGTAAAGTACAATAAAAAATATATTTATTTTGTATGAACCAATAAAAGTTTATGATAAAAAAAATCAAAAATAGAAATTTTATTTTGATAGTATGAAAAACTGATATAGTTTTATTATGATGATCTATAAACCAATCAAATTTCAAGTTTAAAAATTTTTCTCATCTATGAATAAACTAGAATAAAAGTAAACAATGACAATATGTTAAAAGCCAATTTTTTCAAATTTTTTTAACTAAAATTTTAATATACAAACAAATACCAAAAATCTTTTTTTAAAAAATATTATTATTTCAAAAATGGTATTTTCAAAAAATTCGTAAACAAATTCAACAAAAAAGAATCCAATATTAAGTATTAATCTGAAAATTTTGAAGCTACAAACAACAACTTTAAAGAAATTGATAATTAATTTGAGATGAGTGGCAAAGACCCTTACACTAGTATTTGTGATTCTAAAGCTACACTGTCCTTAGGAATAGAACATTATTATGTATAATCAATTCTATTGGTATGATGATAATGTTTATTATTGGAGAACATGAGGTCCCTGATTTGGAATAACTGAAGTCACAAGACGTAATGTAATATAATGCCTAAAGTCTGAAGTTTAAGATATTACATAAACTCGTGGCGCCACTGAGCTAACTTGGTGAAATTCTGGGTTGGATAGTAACTTTGTAAAAGGTTTCCTTGGTGCAAACCTCTTTAGGGGTTGCTGCAGGAGTCACATTTAGGTGCTGTTATAAGTAACCGAATAAGGACGGGCTTGTATTAGTAATAGATTAAAACATTGTATATGATCATGTATATATTTAAGGGTCGTGTCATTAATTGCCTGATTATTTTTTATCTGAGGCCTATCCCCTCTTTCTTAATATATATATAGTCAGGTTCTTATATATAATTTCAACTTTTTTTATCCCCTCCCAGGACCCCGGATAATACTAAAAGAGATGAAATTATTAAACTGGACAAGAATTTTTAAAATTTTCTTGACAGTTATATATTAAAAAGGCTTTTTAAATAAATCTAGTATTATAAAACCGGGATTAGTAAAATAAGGTTATGTAACTAAAATGGACATAATTTTATTAAAAATGAATATCTAATATTTTAAAAGAATCCATATTCTTACCAAATAATAAGCAAGGTATCATTTCAAATTTTGGCTCGTATTAAGATTAATGCAGGCCATTATATTCTAGTTTGAATTTGATTGGTTTAATCATTTATTATAAATATTCAAAAATTTTCAGTGGCCAAGTTTCAAGATTTGATAGTAGTTCGCTTTTAGAAGCTTCGCCATGCTCAAATATATCAAGCAGCTAAAAATTTTATTACAGTTAAAACAAAAGCTTCGCTATAGCCAAGAGCTTGCCATGAAAAAAATCCTAGTTAAAGGTTTCTCTGTAATTAAAAGTTATAAAAAAAACTTTGCTATAATTAACAATTACACGTGGTTAAAAGTTTAACTGTGGTTAATAATTTTGCATAATTAAAAGTTTGCCTTGGCCAAAAGCTTCAGAAGCTTCAATATAGTAAAAAAAAAATAAAAAAAAAAATAAAAAGAAAAATTTTTTTTTGCGTTTCTATAGTTAAAAACATTTTGTTGCAGTTGAATTTATTTGATGGATTTAGATTCATTGCTTATTCCAACTGAACTTTCGCAGTCTGATAATAAACAATTGGATATCAGAGATTGTTATGAAACTTCTGATGATTATGAAATGACGGATGATGAGTATTCAAGTAATAAATTAGTTGTTCCTGAAGAACATGCATTAAAAAAAAAACGGAATCATAAAATGAATTTAAAGACTATTTTAGAAAAGGTAAGAATAAAATCATACATATTATTTGTATTAATATGGGGGCATCCATAAATAACGTTATGTACCCCTTCATAGTAGCGCTTGACCCTCTCCCTCTATATAAAAAAATTTTCAAAATCCATATATTTATATATAAAATTTTATAAAAACTTGAATATATTGTGATACAGTAATCCGATTTGGATGATTTAGGTACCATTCGATTCGTCTCAGTGAGACGAATCCAATGATACCAAAACCATTTCACTTGGATCACTGAATCAATATTTATTCACAAAAAACTATTGATTTTATAGTAATTTTATAAGAAAACATAATAACCAATAGTATTTGGCCAATAAAATTTGATCCAGTAAACCAAATTAAATGAAATTGGTACCATTCGACTCCTCTCATCGAGACGAATCGAATGGTACCAAAATTATTAAATTTGGACCACCGGTTCAATTTTTAGTCAATTTTTTCCAAAAAAATTACGTTATATTTTTTTGACCCCCCTACTTATTGAGAACAATGTTATCGTTCGTCCAATCCCCCTCTTGTATAACGTTATTTATGGGTGCCTCTATCTGATGTCTATTTAATTAGTTTTGAATTATTAGCAAGCAGAGTTGGCCAATCATCCGGATGTATTCGAAGTTTTGGGGCCATTATGTGTACAATGCAAATATTGCAAAAAATTAATCAAATTAAAAAGAAACTATGATAATTCATGAATTGAATCCCATATATCTAATAGCAAGTATACTAAAAACAAAGAATTTCAAGATTTGAAAAACTTCTTTTCAGTTTCTAATCCTCAAAACAAACTATTATATAATAAAAGATATCCATGTTCTGGCTTATGTGAAAAAAACATCTTAAATATATTGAACATGTTGGTGGTTTTATAACATTCGGTAGAGCTCTGCCTGTCTATAAAGTGGCCCAAGAGCTTTTCCCACTAAAGTTTACAAATAAAACAAAATTTTCTTATTCTAAGCTTTCATCTGATCAATCAAGAAGACTTAATGATGAATTATCAACAAGATCTAAATGAAGAATTGATCAGAAATGTTTGTATATTCGTAGCTCAATATGTGAAATCTACACTGATCAAATTGAACAGATATGTGTGAAATATATTTTACTTACAAAGAATTAAGTTTTTAAGGTAAAAATTTTATTATTTGGATTTTTCTTTTTTATATTACTGTATTTCTGTAATAATTTTTATTTTATTTTAAAACACAATTTCTAAACCCATACCAAAACCGGAAAATTGCCACTACATACCAAAATTATATTTTAAAAGTAATCCACTATTAAAATTTTTTAGAAACCTTGATATAAAAGATCTTTGGACCTTAATTTCTTATAATAATGAAACCAATGCAATATCGTTTTGGGTAAAATTAGCTAAAAAGGTCTAAATAGAGCGTTCAAATCAAAAACTACATTTAAAGAACTATGTGAATTAATGTTACAAATAGCATAGCATGAAGAACATAATAAAGGTGTTCAGAATTTGAAATATTCAGAGGATTTTATACATTTTACAATCATACTTTCTAGTATAAGCCCAAAAGCATATGATTTTTATCGAGTCAATTTGGCAAGACAAACACTATGAAATATAAAGTACTAATTTTTTTATTCAATATATTGAATTCTTGTAGTAAAGAATAGACTAACGATTAATTAATAATTTTTAAATCTCTTTTATATAGGCTCTTATGTCAAAGATCTGGAGAGCATATGTCTGATACAAGTATATGCTTTGAAAATATGGCATGGTTCAAAAAATTGGCTGATTCTATAAACTATAATGGACCAGTTATTGCGATAACTGATAATACTAAACTTCATCCTCATCTTGGCTATTCCACAAATCTTGGATATATTATTGGTTCTACTTTTTTATATGATCAAACTCAGGTTGAATATAGCTGAAATTAAAAAAATCAGCTAAGCTGATTTTTCAACCTGGTCGGTCGATTTTTTCTAAAATCAGCTAGCCGATTTTATAAATAAAAAATTTTTTCTCATAATCGCTATAAAATATGATCAGTATAGGTTTTTTTTAGAATGTTATTATCGTTAAAACCACTGTTTTCATCATAGGAAGCATTGCACTTTGGAGACATCAAAGCTGTTGTCATTCTGGTATAAATTTCTTTTTGTGCTAATTCTAATTAGTCACGTCACATAGTTGTACTTGAAGTTTTTACGTATTAAAGTTGCAATCTTAGTTGCACTGAAAGAAGCTGAAATGTATTAATTAGCATTTTAAGCAATGCAACTTCAGGCACTTGAAGTTGCAATTTTAAGCATGGAAATATGGCTATTTTGATTGACCAAATACACATGTTATTAAGGTAAGTATGCTTTGATTTAACTTTTATCCAAATCACTTTTTTTTTCAAACACACATCATTAGATATGCCAGTTAACAAATTTTTTACCCAAAATATTGTGTTCATCTTTTCAACACAATTCCATATTGATAACAATATCCAATATTATAGGTATGTTTTATCAACAGAACCCATACCAGATAATTTTAATAATGGATAAAGGCCATTTTCGACTCCAATTCCATATCAATAACAATTCCAAGATTATGTGCTTTATTAGCAAAACCTATATTAGTTTTGATAATAAATGAAGGCCATATGATAATTTTTTTCTAACTCCAATTTTATATCGATCAATATCCAACATTATTTGTTCCTATTAGTGGAACCCATATCAACTAATTTCTGATATCTGAAGGCCTTGTGTTCGTCTTTTTCAATTCCATTGTACATTTCATTAGCAGAACCTATATCAGCTAATTGATAATAATGGAGACCATATGCACATCTTTTTTGACTCTAATTCCATATTGATAACAATGCCAACATTATATGTTTCATTAATGCTTTCTAACTCCAATTCTATATCGATAACAATGCTATTATTATATATTCCTCATTAGCAAAACTCACATTGGCTAATTTTGATAATATTTGGAAGTCTTATGTTCATCCTTTTAATTCTAATTCCATTCTATGTTTCATTAGCAGGACCTATGTCAGCTGATTTTTGATAATAAATAAAGGCCATATGCTCATATTTTTCAACTATTTTTGATAACAAAATGTTTTATTAGCAGAACCCATATTCGCTGATTTTTGATAAAGCCACTTTAATTCACATGCTCGAATTTTTTGGTAATAAAAAACCTGTTCTAAATATATGATACGTATAAAAATGTAACTTTTAATAGTATTTGGCACACGATGCTCCTTTAATATATAATATAAGATATAAGATTTTTACTAAATTCATCAAATTAAAAATCAAAACAGGTTTTATTGGCAGCTTTAATTTAATAAATTTTTCAATCGCATAAATTATATAGTAAGATATCTTTAATCGAGTTTATTTATGGTTGTTTTGATCAAATCACGATTGATTTGAAATTTTTCGGCTAAGCCGACTAAGCTGATAAAATTTCATCGACTTGGCCGGTCAAAAAATTTTGATCGACCAGGATCACTAGTTGAATATTATGATGAAGTAGAAACAATTATTTGAAATATAATTTCAAATAATGCAATTGCAAAGCAAGTTCGTTTATATTTGCTTCAAGTAAGTGCTTAATGCTATTGGATATTAGCAAAAATTTTGTTTCTACTAGCACTTGTAGATTATATATTATACATCAGCGAATTATAAATACGTAATCTTACGTAAGATATTATAGCCCGTAATATTACGAAAATCTTACGATCAATATGGTAGATTACGCAATATATTATGCTATATTACAGTAATATTACGGTTATTATTTCGAAATATTTCGAAATATATTGCAAATAAAAAAAATGCAAATTACCTCCTCTACAGGAGTTATGTACTCATGCAGATCAATAAACTAAAGCATGCAGGAGGTATTATTTTGATATTTTCGCATTGTTTTGCAATATTTTGCAAATTTTTGCAAATTTTCAAAAATTTTTAAAAAATAAATAAACGATATACATATTCACATAATTATGCTTTTTTACAGGTTTTTGCAATATTTCACACGGTTTCGCAATTTAATATAAAATTCTATATATTTTTATTTATTATTATGATATTATTTTACATTTATTAAATATACATTTTTAATTAATATTATACTTTATTATATATTATGTATTATTTTTACATTATTACAAATATTTTAAACTACTTTCGTACTTCGTCGCATTTAATTCTATTACTATATACAAAAAACTAGCCCTAAACACTTATTTTCGCTCACCCCACAATTAGCTATAAAAAAATAAACTATTATATTCCTTATATTCGCTTATTCACTTATATTCGCTTATATTCACTTATATTTGCTATTTCTTGCAAAGTGCTGGAAAAGTTAGAATTAGTGTTCTTGTAAAGTGCTAGAAAAGTCAGGTCATTTTCTTGTAAAGTTCTGAAAGAAGTAAGGAATAAATAAAATAAAATAAAAAAAATAAGTAAAAAAACCAAACAAAAAACCCCGAAAAAATAACAAAAAAAACAAACCGAAAAAAAATAAACTATTATATTTGCTTATATTTGCCTAGATTCGCTTATATTCGATTATATTCGTTCATATTCATGACTTCTTGCAAAGTGCTAAAGACGTTAGAATTGGTGTTCTTGTAAAGTGCCAGAAAGTCAAGTTGTTTTCTTGCAAAGTTCTGAAAGAAGTAAAGGATAAATAAAGTAAAATAAAATTAAAAAAATAAGTAAAAAAAAAGAAACCAAACAAAAAACAAAAATATAAGCAAACTA